>JAJMJF010000037.1:0-110339 GCA_030563415.1 Casaregolazyma lundiana
TTTCAGCGGTATGTTAAAATATGCGTATTTTTGCACAAAAAGCTGACGTAAGCAGATTTGTAGGTAGGGTAACCCCAAATCGCATTTTGTAAAAATATGCATATTTTGACATTGATTTTGCAAAAATATGCGTATTTTGACACGACTTTGCAAAAATATGCATATTTTTACAGAAATCAGTTAGCACAGCTCAGAAGTGAAATATCGCCCTAATTATCGTTCTGTGAAAATATGCATATTTTTTCAGCGGTATGTTAAAATATGCGTATTTTTGCACAAAAAGCTGACGTAAGCAGTTTGTTAGGTAGGGTAACATTTTGTAAATACGCATATTTTGACATCCAGTTGGCAAAAATATGCGTATTTTGACACCACTGAGAATTATAGGCCTTAAGTGTAGTATGAATAATCAAATAAATGTAATGTATGTTAGAGTATATAGTATAGAATTCTAGAGATATTTATATTCAAGTAGATCACGTTGGGGATCTAATAAGTTGTTGAGTGTCTTAGACAGGTTTCGTTGAGAACTTAGAGTTTGTGTTAGAATAGAGTTTGTGGGAGGATATACACCACCTTGCAAAAATATGCATATTTTTCAATGATATGTTAAAATATGCATATATTTGCAAAAAAATAACTGTCGTAAGCAGGGTTTTGGCAGTCTTTTTTGCAGATGTCGGATGACCCCTGTTCGGGACGTTGACGAAAGTACATTTAACATACCAGTTCCCGTGCTTCTGCAAGATAACAATGCACCAGCTCAGTTATCGGCGCGCCGTGATATTCTGTTAATCTCCTTCAAACTTTAAAGCAAGCAGTGAAAGACTTCGCGGTTCATCCCTCCGAAACATTTTGCCGTTGGACCTCGTTCAGTTGCATGACCGGTTGCCATGGCGACGGGGACTAAATCAAAACACCGATAGACTTCAGAGATAAACCGCGATAAGATAGATTAACGATCATGGAATCTAAGGTGCAAAAGCAAGCGACAGAATAAAGTGATGTTTGGCGCTGTAGCCGCTAGACTTGACATAAACCGAATATATTTTCCATTCTCGTGGCTGCTTACTACCTCATCGCTGGTGAGAAATTTATTTTTCCTATACTACCTTCCATCTTTTTCCACCAAGCAATGGCGCAAGTACGGCGAGCAGAGCCCATGGGATGGGATTCTATTTGGCCCAAGGTCAGAAAGGCTTTGATTACTTATGTTGTTCTGCAGTTGCTGTCGGGACAGTTTATGGGATATGATTTGAAGAAGCTGTTCGGAGGTGAAAAAATTCCTCTCAAGACCGATCTCACGCAATCTGCTGAATCTGTTGAATCTGTTGAACAGAAAGATCCGAACTCGAAGCCGTCTTTGGGTGAGCTGGCCAAGATGTTCATGGGTCAGAAACCTGAGTCGGCTGAAGATAGCAAGGAAAAGTCGGGACACTTGCCTCCGTACAACCCTTTGTGGTGGCCTGTCAGTTATGTCGAGGCAGAAGTCGAGATATCTGTTACTGGGGGACTTAATGATCCATCAGTAGATTATTTGGTTCGTCTTGATAAGAAATTTGACGAGGTGAAACCGTTGACCGTGACGATTCCCGGCAATTTCAATGGAACTTTGGTTGGAAATATTAAAGTCACCCGAAGAGATGGTCGCGAGTCGTACGATACGTCATTTAATTTGACTTCTCACAAGCTCAAGAAGGCTCAGAAGAAACTGGTGCATTTACTGGATCAAACTGAAGTTGATGAAGACGATTCAATGTACAAAGACGTGGTTCTTCCGTATTATTACCCAAATATTTCGCTGGGAATGGCTGTTACATCGCAGGAACTGCCTTTTACTAAAATGCCCTGGCCGGTTGTCCAGCATTTCATCGTTGACCATGAGCGTAGAGGGTATTATCCGGTGGTATTCCATAACACGTTTTGGACCCTAGATAGCCATTTGCGGGAAATCAACTCTACTGAGCCAGTATCTTTGTCGTTCAATATTGAACTGTACAGTATGAGGTTTTTCGTATTCCAAGTTCTGGCTGGAATGACATACGATGCCGCTCACGGTAGCTCGCAGCTTGATAAGGGACAACTGGAGTATATCAAGAAGCTGCTTTTGGACACCAATCCTATTTTGCTTGCAGTAACCATGGTAGTTTCGTTGCTGCATATGCTATTTGAATTCCTGGCATTCAAAAACGATATTTCTCACTGGAAAAACAAAAAGGATAGTGTTGGTGTCAGTGTTCGTTCCATTGTGGCCAATGTGGTGATGCAGTCCATCATTCTTCTGTATCTGATTGACAACTCTGAAGACACCAACACGATGATTCTTCTTAGCCAGGGATTCGGAATTGCTCTAGAAGCATGGAAAGTTGTTAAAGTTTGGAATAGGCCGGAAGGAGACAAGACTGAGATTGAGAAACAGACAGAAGAGTACGATGGAATTGCCTTCAAGTACATGTATATGCTTGGCGTACCGCTGATTTTGGCATATGCTGGATACTCGCTCAAATATGGCACTTATAAAGGCTGGTATTCGTTCGTCATTGAGACATTGGTAGGTTCTGTGTATGCATACGGGTTCTTGATGCTGGTGCCGTCTATCTACATCAACTACAGGCTCAAGTCCGTCGCACACATGCCAGGACGGGCCATGGTGTACAAATTCCTCAACACCTTCATTGACGATTTGTTTGCCTTTGTAGTGAAAATGCCTTGGCTGCACCGGGTAGCCACGTTGCGAGACGATGTCATCTTCTTCTTGTACCTCTACCAAACGTACATTTACCGAGTGGATCACCGTCGGGTGAATGAATTCGGCCAAATCGGTGACGACTCTAAGGAGGCGCGATTAAAACGAGCTATTAAGAATGCAAGTCAAAAGAATGAGTAATCGGGTGGATGCCGTATATTTTGTATAATAGATGATTGACATGGCAGTAATATGACAGTGCGATATAGTACTGAGCTACATGGGATCGTGTAAACGCATCTGGCTAGTATACTCGACGGATGTCCAGTCTATTCTTATCTTAATTCCTTTATTTAGAGTGTACAACCGTCGGCTTCAGACGGACTTGGAACTCCGATGGACCTTTGCGTGGCCGCCTTCCTAATGCGGAATGCCAAGAAATGCCATGCGTAACCCTCACTTGCAACCGCAAGGGTGCATAATAAGGGGTTTTCGGCATCGATTGGAGTTAAAAGATGAAATGGGCTGGATTGTGCCAAGTAAGATGCATTATTAGACTCCACTCATGTACGATAAGGTTTGTTTTGCCGGTGATAAACTTCGCTGTTCATTTCGTTGGATATTCCCGTTTGGTGTAGATCGTTATCTCCCAATATGACCTGACCGTTAGGTCCGTGTGAAGAAAATTAATAAACTACGTAACGGAAGCAAATAAAATTGGATAAATGACAGAAAATCGCCGTATCTATTCATAGATGAGCTGCTGAAGATGTAGCTGATTGCTAGTCAGTCGGGGTCGATTCAGTCCGCCAAACCTGTTGCCTTGGCAGGGGCATTCCACACCACGCGACCAACTGCCCGAAATAAGCTGATCAGATCAAAGTGGAACCAAATCCATGTAATGAGGCGCAAAGGCGTACGGTACAAGAGGTTGACCAGCCTGTAACGTTTGTAATAGGCAAATACAGTTTGAGATTATATTTGGCTTCTTCAGATACGACAAGTTGGAATGCAGCTTGCCTGGCAGTATACGATGCGATAGACCAATACAACCCGGTGAAAACCAAGTAGACCTATATGAGGTTCCCTAGATTGTTTATAGCGCAGTCCAAGGAGGGGCTTTTGGCCGAGCCCCCGCCACGGTCTATTCTTTGATTCATACTGAAAGTTAGATTTGCTTTTTCGGTTTTGTGTCTGTTTTGGGCGTTATTCGTTGTTGCTTTTTTTCAGGTGATTGGATTGTTGTCCTTCGGCTGATAAGTGCAATATCGAACCAGAATTAAACGACTATCTAGCATACTTATATTGTAAAACACAGTGCATTTCGTAGGAACATCATCCAGGTCAAATCGCCAGCGCTCAAACCTTATCCGTTGACTATGTTCTTAAGTTGTTGCATAAATGGCCGAGCACAAGCAAAAAAAGATTTGCGCCCGCATTGCCACGACAGGGAATCTTCTTCAAACAAACCTTGGCGCTTTTCACCTTCATTAATAAATGTCGGACCGGGCCCACACTTGACTTTGTACATTTACATTTCACCCCCGGTTTACAGCATTCGGTCTTGTTATAACGACATTTGATTTTGTGTGTATATTCGGGTTAGAGCATGACATTGGCAGATAAGCAGAAGCCGGAGGGACTCGGTCCAATACCGCTGAAGGAGAAATTCCGCCTGTTAGGCATATATTTATTCAATATGGCCATGAAGCCGGTCATGTATCTTCGGCATTATGCTCTCGGCAGGTTATTAGCGCTGGTGGCCCTTTTATATCTTCTCGTCATGGGCTCCCTGTTGCTTGCTGTAAACGACTATCATTCACTTTTGCCCTTTAATAATTCATGGAATGGCTTCAAATGGAATTTGGGCTTGAATCGTCATCAGAAAACCGAGCATGATTCGACCCGTATATTCGGCAAGCCCGATTTCAATTATGACACCGGTATTAGACTGTCGCTGGACCGCAGCGATAAACAATTTTCGTGGGCTGACTGGGTCGACCTGCGGGCAGTAAACGACTTCAATTTATCTGTAGGCTCGCCGCAATTTCCGATTGGAAACAAGGCAAAGTTCAAGGCTGAGACGCTGTTCAAACGGCCTCTGGGAAAAGGAAGCGAACGAGACGTGGCCGCTAATGGCAAGGTGTATTTGGCAAATTCTGCTCCCGAACGCATGACGGTCGTCATGATGGGTGATAGGCGCGGAAGATATCCTATTGGCAAAGAATACTCGCAGGAAGATGTCGATGCGAAGTTTGCTTCGCTGTCACCTTTCATTGACGAAGGCATGCTCACTACCAAAGAAAGAATGTTCCAAACTATGGATGATGGTTTATTTGTCTTTGACAGTGGGAAAATCACTTCTCCAGGGGATGATGCAGATGAGTTTCGCAAGAAGCACGCTGAAGATGTGAAGGAGTGGCTCGATCATGTCGCTACCTCGCCAAAGCACTTTGAGGAATGCTACCTCACCGAGGATCCTTACATGGTCGGAAACCATTACGACTGGCGGTTTTTCGACGGCATTCGAAGAGGACTTGAAAACGTTATGGCTCAGCATCGGTTGATCCGGGCTTGGGGCCAGTTTGTGGAGCAGGAGCATATTTTGGCATGGATTGCGCATGGATCCCTTCTTGGCTGGTACTGGAACGGAGTGGCTATGCCGTGGGATACCGATAATGATATTCAGATGCCAATTATGGAGTTCGATCGGTTTGCCCAGCTTTATAACCAGACGATTATTGTGGAAGATCCTAAAGAGGGCAATGGGCGATTTTTCATTGACGTATCCCCATGGTACGTGGAGAGAAATCGAGGGAACGGTATGAATGTTATAGACGCGCGATTTATCGATATCGAGACGGGCATGTACCTTGATATCACTGGTCTGGCTCATACCCCCAGGATCCCACAGAAGGTTCATTGCAAAAACTACCATCATTACACTCTGCCGCAGCTTTCGCCATTACGAAGAACTGTGTACGAAGGAGTGCCTGTGTTTATTCCACACGAGGTGGAAGATATTTTGAAGGAAGAGTACAAAAACTACAAGCTGCCAAGCTATGGAAACTACAAGTTTGACAGGACCTTGCGCATGTGGGTAGACAAGAAGAAGTGCGTTGACTACCAGGAAGTGTGCAAACAACTTGACCCAGAGGGTCACCTTACATTGTATGGAGCCTGTAATGATTTGTCGATTCTGGAGGACTACAACAAGACGAAGGACCTTACAGCGGCTCATAATGTGGAGATGATGTATTACTACGGGAAGGAGAGCGATTTGCATTGGATAACGCCTAGGTGTGCTACATTAAGCAACCTAGACGCGGCAGAAAACAGACCGGAGGATTTGAGCCGGGTTTCGCCAGACAACATTCCGGACGAACTGGTGGATATTGTATGGAAGTACTACCCACCACTGTACTATTTCTGATTACGCTAATTTTGCATAAGCATTTCGACCTATTGAACTTTTGCATTAAAATGGTGGACGTCATTTGTGTTCTCATTGTTTCACAATTTGATGAAATTTCACATCCTAATCAGCATTGACAAGGTACAACTATATATTTAATACGGCTATGGCTGTGGCCCCACAGTATATACTCTACGGAGATTGAAGTACATAAAAACTAGAGATCAACAATGTTATTAATGTTGTTATATTTTGATGCCATCTCATTGCTTATCCCCCTCCATTGATCCCTCAAGCCGCTCCTTGTCTTGAAAAACACTCAACTTCCGCCAATACCCCCCGACCGGTTTATGGAACCTTCGGTCAGACGCACGTCCGGCCGGATCAGAGTCGCTCCGGACTTCTTCGTGAGCGATCCGATTCCCGACAAGAAACGGGCGCCCAAGAAGCCACGCGAGCCGGCCCGTCCACCCCCGACGCTCACGCTCATCCAGAGCGAGCAGCCGGCCGAGCTGATCTGGCTGCGCATTCATCTGCGTGAGCTGCTGCTGCGCTTCGAATCGGTGCTCACGCTGTCCAATCGCCATGCCAGTGCCATTCTTGATCCGGTCCAGCCCTGGAACGAGTACATGTACAAGTCCATCATCATATGTTTTCTGGACGTCATTTATGACAAGCAGAGCGTTTTGTACGCCAGTAAGCATCCTTCGAGCGGTGAGGAGAACCGCAAGGCGGCCCTGGAGCACGCCGAGCCGTATCGCGACTCGATTGTGCACTGTTCGCCCGAGTCTGAACGGCTGTGGGCGTACGTCGACGAGTTCTGCGACGAGCTGGACAACTATTTAGATCATGTCGAAGAAGACAGCTCGGAGGACGACGAGTCTGAGGACGAAAAGCCGTCTGTCAACGGGTCGCGGCAGGACGGTAAGCCGGCCGGCGAGTACCAACGTGATATCGACCGGCTGCTGACCCTGCAACGTCTGCTGGTGTTTGCAGTGTCTTCTACAAAACTAAGGCTCATCATGACCAAAGACCAGGATCGCATCAGGAAGCTGCAGATGGAGACGTTGGAGAAAATCCGGCAGTCCAAGCAGCACTGGGAAAAGACGACCGAAAAACTCAGCAAGGGCAACACGCAGACGCAGGCGTGGCGCGAAAAATACGCTCGGCTGAAAAACATGCATCTGGACGACCAGTTCAATCTGGAGAAAAACTTGTATTTCGAGACTACGTTTGGCACCTGCATTCGGACCAAGCCATTGGGCACCGACCACTTGGGCAACACGTACTGGATTTTCCAGCAGCATTATACTCCAGACACCGCCAACGGAGGCTCTGCTCATGGAACTCCTGCTCCTAATGCATCGTCATGGGGATACGGGTGGGTGGTCATTGACAAGAACCCGGAGCTCGTAGAACCCACGAGCGCAGAAAAACACGGTGACAGTGACGCACATGTGAAAAAAAGGAAAAAGAAGCTTGTATTTGGATCGAACAAAAACTCGTCTTTGTATTATACATCTGGCAAGACGAATATTCAGGAGCTGGTGGAGTGGCTGCGAGCAGCCGAGCCCGCGTCTGTACTTGCGCGGAGCCTAGAAAAATATATAAAGTACGTATATGCATGAGATCACGTAATAGAGTGCATAACGATGAGGCAAAAAGAAGAGGAAGTAATCGGACGAGTGAGGCACATTGTGTCTGGCATACGTTCAGTCCACTAACACATTAGACCATATCTTATTGATATTCCATAACATCCACGTAAACCATTCGAATTTCCTTACGAAAGCTCCCAAAATCCGCGTAAGCTATTCGAATTTCTTTACGACAGCTCCTTTTGCGCCCGCTCCTTCCATTCCGGTCTCCAACGACTCAGCGGCGGTCGTCCCTCAACCATGTCATTCGCCGACCACAAGATACGTTTCTTGTCAAGATCCTCCGTCACCTCGTTATCTGGACAGAGAATGTAAAACACGTTATCTTCAATTTTCTTGCTCAAGAAGCTGGCCACTTGTTTGGCTTCCCATGCACCAGCCGGCTTTCCTTTGGATCCGCCTGCCGTCAGCCCCGTATATGTCCATCCAGGAACAAGCAGGTGAACGCTGACATTCGGCGCAGCAGTGGACAGATCAAAAGAAAGATGTTCGGCAATGGTTTTGACAGCAGCTTTGGACGCATTATATGCAGGATTGCCAGGAGGGTTCGTGATACCTTGCTTGGAGCCTGTCAGCACAATTGCCCTTGGCGCAGTCTTTTCCTGAGTAACACTATCCAACAATGCTGCAAGCCCGTTCGTGTAGCCAAGAGTGTTGACGGCAAGTGTCTTCTCAAACACATGCGCATCTTGCCAGAACGTCTTGGAGTCAGCCGGGCGGGGCCCCGCACCAGCATTGAGCATAAGGAAATCAATTCCCTTGGGGTAAATACTCAGGACACTTTTCGTCAAAGATTCCCAGTCATGGAGCGATGTAACGTCCACCGTATAAGTGTGCACGGATGAATCGGAGAACGACTCAGCAGCATGCGAAAGTGCCTCGGAATTGATATCAGCAAGCACAAGTTCCATTCCATACGAATGGCATAAGCGAGCAGTAGCTAAGCCTATACCGGAGGCACCGCCGGTGATGAGAGCAGTAGCACCCTTACGGAAGACGGACATGAGATAAGCGTGAGGATGAAGTTGAGGGTATAATTAGAATAAAGTAATATGGAAACCGGATATGAATGGCAAAATATGAATGGCAAAATATGAATCAGGCAATGAGTTCTGCTGCGCTAACGAATAAATAGGCGAGAGTGCTGAGGAGAAGTTCAGCAGGGGATGGGAGGGTTTATATAGTGCAGCGTATGTAGCTGCGAGGAAAGAACATCACGTGCAGATTAGATATAATATAGTATTATATAAAATATATAGATAGAATGGAACTGTATGAGAATTATTGAATTTGCAATAACAGATTCAAATGTGTATTGGCAAATGTGTGAACTGACATGTGTAAATAGGCCAATACCCGACATCAGTCAACACGCAGAGAACCTCATTGCATCTCAGTGCCGTCGGATTCTCACTGAGTGCTGGCATCTCACTCATACAATTTTTAATGGATCTTCATCACTCTCAGCTATCCGTATCTCCAATGATCCATCTTCTTCTTCCAATTGCTTCTTGAACGTCCTTAAAAACCCCCGCTCAGTATTACTATGCCCACATACAATGACCGATATGCCAGACTCCTTGAGATGTAGCACCTCGTGATGGCTCATTTCGCCTGTGAAATACACATCTGCGTCTGCACCTGTCAGCACTGAAGAACCCGATCCCGCACAAATGGCGACTTTTCGCACCTCTTCAGTCTTCGGCGACAATGCAAGCTGGATATACGGCAAATCTAAATGACTTTTAATTCTGCCAATGAGCTGCTGGATCGAGAGAGGCTCAGCCAACTCAACGATTCTGCCCATTCCTTCACCGTCAGCATCAGAAACAGGAGTAACGACCTGACGACGCACCTCGTAGCTCTTTCCGCCCGAAACTCCGTCAGCCAGCCAGTCATTGACCCCACCAATGGCTGCATCGACAGCAGTATGGGGAGAATAGACAGCGATTCCTGCTTTAATAAGCGTGAGAAGCGACTTCTGTTGGCAGTCGTCGGCCGTAATAGCCTTGAGACCCCGAAATATGAACGGATGATACGCTATGATCATTGCAGCGTCCATGGCGACGGCCTCTTGGGCAACCGACTGCGTCAGATCAACTGTCAACAGCACTCTTTTGGACGTTTTTTCATGCAAAGCATCGACTAGAAGCCCCGTATTATCCCACGACGAATCAGCTAGCTGTTTCGGATACAGCCGCTGAATTATCGAAGTGACTCTTCTTACAAAAGTGCTCATTTGTGGTGTTAGATGGTTGTTAATGGTAGCTAACTGAGATTTTCCAGCCAAGACTCGCTTATTCATCCTTCAACCATGAGCGTCACCAGCGACCGGCTCGAACAGACGATACGAGACACGCTGGCGCCCTTGCATTTGGACATTGCGGACGTGTCCGGGGGATGTGGGCAGGCGTACGAAGTGACGATTGTCAGCGAAGTATTTGCTGGAAAAAACAGACTTGCTCGTCATCGCATCGTCAATAGTGCACTTAAGGAGGAGATTGGACAGATGCATGCATTTAGCCAGGTAAGTAGATTAATAGGAGTGGGGAGTAGAAGGAAACTAATGAGTAGAATAATTATACACCTAGTGAATGGGAAGCTAAGAGAAGTTAATGTTAGGTTTACTTGAGTGTAGTGCTATATACTGCAATTTATTGTATATTATTCATCGTACTATTCATTTTAGTAGTATTACATATATCATTTCAGTTATATGTATTGTTTTCTCATAACTTACATATATCATCCAGCTTGCTTTCATATATACATCTTGCCTAATACTACTCAGCTCTTAAGCTGGTGCTTCCGCCTAATTCCTTAAATATCCTGACTCCTTAAGCCTGGTACTTCCACCTAATTCCTCTAACATCCTGAATTGAGCCTGCTTTAGCCCACTTACACTATCCCTGCCAACCTCAGCCCCCATTTGTCCACTATCTCCACCATCTGGTACAGTGCTGATGCTGCCGTTTGCTGAATCTGCTCATCTTTAATTCCCTTCCATATATCCTCCAGCCAGTTTTTGAGCTCGACCACTGCATGCGGCCACTGTTCCACCAGCACTTCGTGGTTGTTAACCTGGAGAATAATTAACAATGCCGTTAGTACTCCATCCAGTACCACCTCCTCACTGGAAGCTATCCTCCTCATGCTCAAGATGATGTCCAATAATTCACCTGTCATGTCGGCAATATCTGTAGCCGGTGCCTTGGACATTACTATAGCTAGTGTCTTGAGAAAATGTCCAGTAACCAAATCCGCATATCCACCTATGCTCCTAGCTCCGCCATGATTATGCCATTCACCTACTAGAGGGAAAAAGTATGATTTTGCAGATATAGCGTACGATTTTTCCAACCCAGTACTTGTCTGGTCACGTTGTTTAGATAACCGGTGAGATATTCGTAGCACCTTTGGACCTCCAATGGCTTCGTCAGCCCGGTCCGCAGTCTTCTGAAGAGAAACGTTTTGTAGGCTTCTGGAAAGATTGTCGATTGCGTCCTCAGCAAAAAGCCGATGTAAATCTTCAGGCAGCCGTTTTGATGCAAGTGTCGGCTCTGTTTCTGACGACTGCACGGCCAAGGCAATGGAAGAGAGAATGACCATTCTTTGCTGCAAAGAAAAGTCCCCTGAGAAAAAGAGTTTCGCCAGATGCGGCCCCACTTCTGACGAGCGTGCCACCTCAATCAGAAGGTCGAGCTGCAGCTTGTCGAATCCCGTTACGTTCATATTATTTCTGAGCCCTGCCACAGCCGATGCAAGCTGTGCAGCGTAAAATTTCATTTCCGTGCCGAATTTCCGTTTACGCCTCACCAAATCCGGCCCAGATGTAAGTGCCAGGTTTTGCTTGTCGTAATTATCGTCAGCATGCAGATATTCAATCAGGTCTTTAATGTATACAGGTGCCGGTGTCTTCTGTCTCTGGACGACCGTTGGATCATCATCTGAATCTTCTTCGTCATTTTCCGGCTGCGCATATACTGGAAGATGAACCGGTCGCTTTATCTCGGTAATTACATCTTCGTCGTCGCTATCTGCGTCACGTTGATCTGCAGTCGAGCTCTCATCAGCCACCTGAGGCTCCACATTCTCGTCATAATCATCTTCAGCATATACACCTGTAAGACTCCTTAATTTCCGGCATTCTTCGTCGTCTGAATCGATCCCGAAATTCAGAGCATTCGATGTACTTTTGGTCAATTCTTCACCAAAAACCGTACCATATAGGCGTGCTCTACCGCTCAGAGTCCCCAGTCGGTTCGAAATAGACGTCAGAAACTCCTTTGAGCTTGCAAGCTTCCTTTTTTCATCGTCGGTTAAATTTCCAAGTGATAATAGCAGAATAGTGGTTTGTGTTTCTTGCAGAGGTATTGGATTGTGCTTCAAACCTAGCTCGTCCGCACCCCACCGGCCTATAAGACTCTGCACCATGTCGATAGTAGGACGTACCACTGAAACGGCGAGCCGGCACATAGCAATGTCCGTTTGGCCTAATGTTTCGGGATACCTGTACAATTCTAGCTTGTGGTTGACCGAAAAAGGCCCCAACGCTTCCACTTTCAGCTTGAACGATATCTTCAAGCCGAACACGGTAGGCAATATAACATTTCTTAATGCATACCACTGCTGAGAGGCCCTCAGCTGTTTATATATGGCACAAGTACTGCGCCGGTTCTGCTCATCGCCCACAAGTCTCCTCCCCAAACTACGAATAAGCAGCGAATCTTTAGAGCCCAACTTGACAGCCTTTTCTAGCCCCTGAGGCGACTCCGTTTTAATGATGGTTTCTCCTAGAAGAGTGCCGAACTTGACAGGATCAGCCAGCCAGTCCCATTCATCTGTATATATACCCGTCCATGCACCCAGTGCTCTATGCGCTCTGCTGATTACATTCAGCACTCGACTGCCGTAAACCAGCGTATCAAAATGAGCCTTTTCACTATCATGTAGCCTCGTGTATATCGTGTAAACGTCGGAAACCACTCCGGCAGTCACGCGACAGAGCACATTGCACGTAGCTGCCATTTGCATATCCATTGTATCGTCAGATGTCTGAGGTGCTATGGAGCCTATTCTTGCAATAAGCACAGTAAGACCAGATACGGTGCTCAGCACGTCGACCACCAGACTAGTAAGGTGATCCGGCATCTCTTCGTACACGGACGGAATGGTCTGATTGACGAGAATCGTATACAATTCGAGGGCTTCCGGTCCAGGCCGCGACCGTATTATATCATCTTTGACCTCGCTTATCACCTGGTGAATTGTCTGTAAATCAGGGTTGTTTTTGAGACGATCCGGTGCTGAGAGCATGGTTGGAGGTTGAGGTTTAGTGGGGCATATGAAGAAGAAGACAAAAAAAGTAGAATATAAACTTTTAATCAATGTATTATGTATATAATAGCAAAAACTATACTGGTCTTCTTTGTTCCTTTTTAAAAAATAAGCAAACTACGCTGGCCCGGAGTCGAACCGGAATCACAACCATGGGAAAGTTGTATCATAACCGCTAGACCACCAGCGTGACATTTGGCTGAAGAGCCGTTTGTACTACTTTACGAAGTAATCGTATTTTTTCGGCGCGATTTATGCCATGTACAGAGGAGATATTAAATCGGAGAAAATGGATAATAGTATTTAAGGGCCTAAATTTTCGAATGAACAAAACTTCAAATAGAAAAATTGTTGATATGACGAGAAAACGAGAAGTAAAAATTTTGCGTGATCTTTGAGCATATTAGTTAGACACAACGCCAAATCCGGGCAATTCAGCACTGGTTTTCCCATTTACTGCAATGCTTCACTAGCCATGCTTAAAAATGTACAAAATCCAAAAAGATATACTCCGATACGGGGAATCGAACCCCGATCTGCTCGGTGAAAGCGAACTGTGCTAGCCATTACACCATATCGGATCTAATTGGGAGAAATCGCGTTTACAGGACATTTATGGCCGCGGGGCCAAAAAGTCGCTTTCTTGCCTATTTATTAGTTTAGATGAAGTCTTGGACTCATTCTCTGCATGGAAACATCAATTTAAAGGCGATTCGAAGCGGTTTGCGTGGTTTATGAAAGGTGACTTGGTTACCTTGAGGTCATCGGCTCATCACCAAACCAGATCGTAACGGGTTCTTTTAGAGTAATTTGTAATCACTCCGTAAGATAGTTAAGATACCCTATCCTCTCATCTGCTCATCTGGTGGAGGTTCCCTCGCACGGAACCGGCTTGTTGTGATAGTTCTGCTCCCCACTTCCGCTAGCTATGGAATGACACTGCGGCATTCAGCAACCTTCGACCGCTGGCATCATTCTATTTTTGACGCCTCCCTTGTATATTACATGTGTTTGTAAGAAGCGTGGCTCCGAAATTATACTTCCTGATTGGGCTAGTGTGGCTTCACGAACCCGAGACTCCGTGCACCCTACCCCCGCTTTAGCTGCGCATCAAATGATTGGGCAAAATTCAGGGGCCTTCGACCGTTGTCTCCATTCTATTTTTGCTTCTCTTGCATACGGCTGTGGTCGTAAGAGGTGCGGCTCCGGAATTGTACTGCCTGTTTGGGCTAGTAGGGCCTCACGAAACCGAGGCTCAAAATACGCGGTCCCCGGATTCGAAAACCAACGTCTGCTATTATTCTGAGATACCTCGCAAATCTGAGTGAATTGATACCCGATCCGATACTCTTTGTAATAGAGAAACGCTCTGCAGATATCTTAGCTATTAATGGCGTCTGGCCCAGTGTTAAAATCCACGTTGCTCCAGGCATGGGGCAACGACTATCGCAAGTAGGCTTAGCTACCCCAAGATCACTAACACACGAACTGCTACTAGTCTCACCCTGTTCTTTTCAATATCCTGGATTTAATTCGTCATTGTCTGTAGTAGATAACTACCCCGCAGAAACCTCAGTTAATAAAACGTATGATACCCTGCTGTAGTTCAGCTCTGCAACGGACAGTTGGTAAGGGCGAGCAAATGCATTATTAACTCCGCTCGACGTATTTTATAGACCCTGATATCCAGCCTAGAATAAATTTCCGAGTTATCGCTCAAACCAATACAGTCGTTACGCCAGCAGAAAATCTCACTATGTCCTTCGACCGAAATGTGTTTTACCAAGACGGTAAGCCATACGTCTGTTCAAATGTCTTTACGAACAAGAACTATTATGATGAGGACAGAGCTGCCTCGCTTGAGATAGTCTCAAAAGAAGATCCGAACAAATATCCTCGATGGATTACCTGGTTTTTCCTCTCTGTGTTGTTCCTAAGGATGTTGTACAGGTCATGGTATAAGCTTAGCGATAGATGGAATTCTAAATCCACCGAATCGAACGGAATTTTAAATTTTCCCTTGAGATTTATCGCGCTAAACAGATACATCTCTTACAGACGAGTTCCATACATCTGGGATGTGCCTAGCTCTCTTGGTCATATTCTTCTGGTCGTGAGTTTTTTTCTCTTCTACTCCTTGGTCCTATTTGTGCCTCACCCATGGTATCGTACCTGTCTACAGTTCGGCAAGCCTCCTCTCTCTCTTAGAGCTGCTCTTATGGCCGTCTCTCTTCTGCCGTTTATTTTTGCGTTTGCCGGCAAGACGACAGTCATATCTTGGCTAACCGGCATAAGCTATGAAAGGCTCAATGGATTGCATCGAATGCTCGGATACCTTTGCTTTGTCTCAATTTTAATTCATATGATTCCCATGCTTCACCGAGCTGTGGTGGAAGGAGGAGCGCATTACTTGCATTATGTGTACTGGCACAATACTATGACGCCGTACACAGGATCAATAGGCCTGATATTTCTGTTCATTCTGTGTTTCTTTTCACATCGGAAAATTCGCGAGACCTGTTACGAGTTGTTTCTTATATTTCACTGGCCTTTCGGTTTGGGCCTTATCGGCGTCGTATATTACCACAGTTTCTTTAGCCGTGAAGCGAAAATTTACCTCAACGCCACTCTGGGAATACTGGTAAGCGGCTGGATTCACCGGTTATTCTGTAAATCAAGCTATCTGCGTTTGAATGGAAATCCCTTGGGATTCGATGTCGCATCCGTCACACCTACTGGGGATGGATCAGTCAAAGTGAACATGCTGGCTGCTAAAAACCGCAAGTGGACTCCAGGTCAACATGTTTTAGTCAGATTCGCAGGCCTTCAAGCGTTTGCAAATCACCCTTTTTCAGTATACAATGTGCCTAAAAGAAACCAGCAGTACACAGAGATGAAACTTCTGATTAGTCCCCAGAATGGTCTAACCAAATCTCTGGTAGAAAGGGCCCATAAAGATGAAGATCCGCGGATGAAAGTGCTAATTGACGGGCCCTTTGGGGGAGTTGATAGAAACTTAAATGCCTTTAACTCTGTAGTACTTGTTGCAAGTGGATCTGGAATAACCGCAGTGATCCCATTTCTGTCGCACGTGCTAGAGAATCCAAGTATAAACCTGAAATGTATTCATCTGGTATGGGTGGTGCGGAGTTCTGACAGGATCGAGTGGATGAGAGATGAGCTGTCCAAAGGAGTATCTGCGCTCGGTGATAAATTTCACCTTCGTGTGCACGTGTCACGGTCGGAAATCGCGTCCAAGAAGCACATCGGCGACTTTACTCGAGCAGAAAACGTAGAGCTTGTCGGTGAAGTACCGCAGAAAGACGAGCAGGAAGACATCGAGGAGAGTGCCGGTAAATCAGCTGACTTCGCCTCTTATCTGTATCAGGGACGACCCAACTTGCCAGAATACTTTAGAGAAATCAGTCCGAAATTGGGCAAGCGTACACTTGTGGTTTGCTGTGGAGTGCGGCAACTGCTATACGATGCTGCAACCAGTGTAGCCAACTTGCAGAGCCTGGTTTTTCAGGGCAAAACAAACGAACATGGGGACAAATATGAAGAGATATTTCTTCAGTCGGAAGTGTTTGACTGGTAATGTCCCTTGTCTGTACTTAAGAGATGGACTCACGCTGTTCTTCGGCATGTTGTAGAAGCGCAATGCGACCAGTAGATTCTTTTCTAGCCGAGAACCATAGGATGCAGTACTTTGCTTATTTCTGTGCTCTGCAGTGCTCTGCAGTATTGGTCGTTTTAGTAGGGGATAATATATGTTGCAAACAGTAACGCAAAGTCTCGTAGGCATGACAACAACGGCATAAGAGCGGTTGCCACAAGGTCAGCAAGTCAAATTCGACTTATCACCTGAATCGCGCTACATTCAAGTCACCTCATCTGCCAATAATGGTGGGTGGTGATAATATCTTGCGCCGCCATATTCCAATTGTGGTTTATGATGCTCGGTTAGCCTGCTTGCAGCAAAAGACCCTTTTGGTAAAATGCTCAGCAACCTATGATACAACTAATGTGTATGCATGTACGTGTCCTTAGATTACCACAAATCCATGTGATGACGACAATTTAGTTAGATTAACCCCCCGCGAGATCGTCGGTAATAAGGAACTAGAAATGGCAGTCAATTTTTTTTTCTTAAATAAATGTTTTTACTCTTCCGAAGATGGCATTTTAGAAATAGTTATAAATATAAGAAGACAAGTATGAATTATTATGACTTAATGGCTGACTAGTCTGTGCGCTAGTACTTTCGTTAGTTTATTAGACGTCTATCAACTCGGCCAACGCTACTAAGCAACTACCCTTTACTGATGGTACGTAGACGCAACAGAGCCAAACACCATACCTAACAGCAGGTACTGCCGAACTTGCGCAGAATTTTTGCCAGTTTCCGCACAGAAAAAGAAGAGCGTGAATACTCGAGATCGGCCTTTTTTAACTTTCTCGGGTTCCTGGGGTCGTGCATTGCTTTCAGTTTGATAGCACAAAAGGTATCGGGAAGCAAGAGTTTGGGTAATTGAAGTGAGAGGGACGAGAATTAGCTGGAAGTAGCGCTATTGAATATTTATTGCTATCGAAAATTCAGCTCTTTTACCCGAATATTTACCGCTTTTGCCGTTGTTTACCGTCATGTTCAAGCACAAAGCCATCATATTCAAACACAAAGCCACCATATTCAAAGGCAACTGCCTCTCAACTCCTCTGATAAGAAACAGGGATTTTTTAACTGCAAAAATTTGCGGAAATAAACTTGCAAGGACCCTTTCCGTTACGGATGACGGCAATGAAACTTCATTACATGAAACTGACAAAGCTCCTCGTACACATGGATCAATAATACACGAAGATGCCAACGGCAAATACCAAGTAGATCTGCATGGAATGACGCCGTTCGAGCTATTTCGCAGAGGAAACACGTTGCGAGTAACCGATATTTGCGTTCCGTATTGCGAGCTGGAACAGGTATTCAAAATGTCCAGGGGCGATGTTTTTGAAACGCCGTTAATGGCTCAAGGCACCCAGGTTCATTCTCGACTAGAAGAGGTTGCCGATCAGTATTTGGTCGGGGAAGAAGTTTCAGTTGATATCAGGGACCTGAAAACGCGGGAGGACCGTTGGGCTGTCAAAGTCATCAACCAGTTAGATCGTCATCTGACGTTGACCGATACCTGGAAAGAGGTGCGTGAGATGTATGTGTTTGGAATGATTGATGGCATTCCGACGACCGGATACATCGATCAGATCCATGTCAATGAGAATGTCCACATGGTCATTGAAGAGACCAAAACCAGGGGCCGGCCCACCATGCCTGCCACTGCGCAGCTCCTTATGGCATATCAGCAGGTACTGATTTACCACGAACTTTTTTCCAACATGGTATTGAATCCGTACGGGTATTACAAAAACTTTTACCACGCAATTGGTCTCAATGCGTCGCTACCTTTTTCTGACAAGCTGACGTCTGTAACAGGCTTCACCAATCTCGAAGATGTACATCGAAGTTTCGAAGAGTGGCCCGCTTTATCTGACAAGATGCTTGTAACATATCTGCATGGGGAGGATGGAGAACCAATTGGATCCATGGAATACACCTATGACCGGCATACAAGCGAAGAGCTCAAGCAATACGCACTATCATTCTGGAACGGATCTCGACAGCCGTTCGGAGTGGAACCTTCTCAATCGTTTGTATGCAGAAGGTGTCCTTACATGGATAAATGCAGTTGGTATGATAAGTATGTGAGAGGATGGAGGTAGTTATCCAATATCTTATCATTATTGTGGTTTATTGCAGTAATATTGTGGTTTATTGCAGTAGATTATTATTCAACGGTCTATCGCGTTAAGTTATTGCAGTAACTTCTACGGCATAGCTTATTATTTCAAAACCTTCTGATGGCATTCGCTAGTTCAACGGCAACAATAGCCTTAATATTATTTATCAGTTTTTCTCTGTTGCATTCCAAGTTTATTGCCGTTGCATGCGCCAGTTTTGCTTTATTTGCAGACTCCTCCATATTATCTTGCTTATTCTCCTCTAACCTCGGCTCCTGCCACTAATATTATACACCACCACAAGATCAGGATGAGTTCAGTTTCTGCAAATATAATACTTGGCCATCTCGTAACTTGTCCAACAGATTGCTGTAGACGGCATCGAGGCCACCACCCTGGCCCGCATGCCCCGTGAGAAACCAGCAAGTCCCTGTGTTTTGAATATGTAATATGCACCAGTCATGAAACCCTTGACTTCGCCAGCCTGATGGTCATAGCAATGCATAGCTTTTGTTTGTAGTAGCGTTTTCACCACGTCCAACGGTGTCGTTAATGCTGCTGCCGTTCCTCCGGCAATGGCTCCAGACATGCAGTGGCCGACCGGGTCATACAAGTGGTTAGGATTAAATAGATGCGACACACTCTCGTATACTGTGAAATTGGTAGCTGTGAATGGTACATTCATGATGAGCGTGGTCGGATACGATACCCAGAACGCCCGAATGCCCTCCTTTTTGTATACACTAGCCATGCAGTGCGTAAATGAGTGATACTTTAATCCATACAGCTGCATGCGCTGCTTTACCACATCAAACGGATTCATTAGTGCATCAGAGCATGTAGTCGCCGCTGCTCCGGCTATACTTGTAGTCAAAGGATTGGCAGGTTTCTGCTCACCGAGCAGATTCTTGGTTCCTTCGTATACTGCAAAGTAAACAGCATGGGCGGGACCTGCGCCTACAATAACCGACGATATGCCTCTCCAGAGAGAGGCTGCGCCCTCTGCTGTAGAAATCTTGGAAATGCTCTTGATGATGCCAGAATAAATATTCGACGGTCCTGCCACCTGCATTCTAGTCTGAACGGTGTTAGAGCTCAACAAGTCAAAAAAACCAACAAAAAAATTCGCATCTTACCTTGATAGCATCTACTGGATACATCACAGTGTGTTCCTAAAAAAAGTTAGCACTCTGGGCTCGCTGCATTGAAATATCGCAGTTTGCCTTCCACGCAAAGCTGCAAAAAAAATGCCAACAGCAACATACCATAATACCAGCAAAAGCGCCGGCAGCTAAATGATGGACCATCGTGGTATTCTCAGGTAGCGACTCGTAGTCATGTTCATTGTAATCCATAGCAAATAGACCCAAGGCGGCCTCGTCGGATGCCGTTCTATCAGTTATTGTCCTATCACCGGACGACTTTGCATTGCCAACAGCAACCGGTTGAGCATCAGTTTGCGTCGGCGTTGCCTGTAGATCGCCTGGATCCTTGCGCTGAAATAGCCGGCCCATTGGTGTAATCAGATGATTTGTACTGTTATCTGATTCATTTGCTACTGGCATGGCCGAAAACTGCGTTGTTTGAAGGATACAAAAATTTCTGAACAAAAAGGGAGAAACCAGACCAGTCAACAACGGTGTCCGACAACGCCAACAAAAAAAATTGCCGGCCCAAAAAAAATAATAAAATACCCCTCAGCAGGTTCTGATAAGAATCCCGAATAATATAGTTGGCCCCGGATTGCCAAAGTGATATGGTGGCGGAGTCTGTCCGAATGGATAGTCCGGTTAGAAATTCCTTGGCTAGGCCTCGTTTTGGTGGGTCTAGACCCAAAATACGAGATGACCCCCCATTAACTCATCCCGGGTCCACAAACGAGCGCAGAAGGCTTTGTAATTGAATAAATTGCCATTGATTGGTAGTTCTGAAAATATCGGTCAATTACCTCTGTGGTCAGTGATGAATCGACAACCGTAAAGGGAATATGCATTGGTGATCGAGCACATCCACGTAAATCCACAACTAAACTTTCCAGCGCGTCGAAAATAAAATATTAGGGTTGAATGGTTGGTGCCCAATTTACTGACTAACTCCAAATTCTTTGATTGATTGATTTGGAGGTTCGCGGTTAATACCTGTTTACTGGTCCTGTTCTTGTCGCATCCCGTCCAAATTTACAGCTCCAACCCGGACAACACGGCCAGAAATTTCATCAATGCTCAGGCTCAACTGGGGCCGCTCCGGCACGATTCCAGCTGTTCCGAGCGAGTTGTAGTTGTATTTCTCGCAGGAGACGGCCGGTGCCGTGGCGGTGGTCTAAATACCCACTCGGAGGGCCACGCAACAGAATGCAAGGCCGGTGGCGGAGTTCCCGATCGAGAACTTGCAGCGCGACTACTGGCATTGTCAGCTTGATTCGGCAACTGATCGTCCTGGTGTTCTTGTGAAGCGGCCACTGGATGATCAGGCAATGCAGATGCAGTAGGTTCTGGAGTGTCCGGAGTACTTTCAGACAAATCGGCGGCCGGCGGGCTCGTGAAATGCACCTGGGGCCTTGCGTCATTCTGGCGGTGTCGTGGCGGCATGACGGCATACGTGGGTATATCCATGCCGGAGAGAGCCAAGCCTGGCGGGTCAGGGAGAAGTCTGCGATTGAGCGGATGATAATAATAATGGTGGTGGTGGTGATGATGACGAGATGACGTGCCATCGGCAGCGTCAGGCCGTGCAATGCTCATTCTCGTAGAGGACGCCGGCAGGATATGGTCGTAGCTATCGGCAACATGAGCGTCGCGGTCAAAGTCGTCGTCGCTGTCTTCGTCGGCACGGTCCCATAACGCCAACCTAGAATAATAGTCGTCATCTGGAATGCTACTAGAGTGCTCGTTGTTCAAAGTACTTGGTAGATCGGTGTTGGAGTAGAAGCGGGTCATGATGTCATCAAAGGCAGACGGCATATTCGCGCTGTCTCTTGTAGCATTATGAAGATCCGAGTAGCCGCGTATTCTCCTAGGTCCCCGTATTCGTATAGCGTTTCGTCCTGGGCGGTTAGAAGTCCGTAACAGAAGAAATGGCATCTCGTGTAGTAGTCACTAGTAGTAATCCAAGACTACCAACGCCTGTGCTTTACCTACTTTCAAGCGCAGCATGGCTTTCTCCGGTCCTAGGCCGTTTCTTGACGACAGGAGCAGCCTTTGGTTTCCATATAGGCACACCCATGGTGCAAAGTCATAAAAGTCGCAGCTTGGTTAGGAAATTGAAAATGGCAAAGTTGTAATTGGATGTCCCATTTTGGCTGGTGGAAATGGCAACGGGAACGAAAATCGGAGCGAAAACTTTAATAATTAACAATGAGGTCAAAGAGAAAAAAAACAAGTTTTGCCTCCTTGTATATTTTGTGTGGATTTTGCCGGCTTGCCGTCTTGTTTGAGCCAAATGTCTCACATCACCCCATTTTTGCCCAAACCGTTTTGATCGTACTGGAAGGGAAAAACGACGATAAAGGAAGAAAATGGGGAGAGGGAAATGCGTTATAAACGTGAGGAAAATATCTAACGGTGGCCTACCTGCATAGATAACTTGATCTTGATATCTTAACAGAGATTTTAACTTGATATCTTAACTTGATATCCTAACTCGATGTAACTTCTCTTCAATGCATGTTCCTCAACATAGGCAATTGCATAATTCAACACACTTTTCATTAGGAATTAACAATCACGACCAACGCGAGTTAAACGTCAACGAGTCAACGCGATACAAGAGGTGGCAATATCGCAGGACGGGAATACTTGAACAAGGCCAATTTTGAAGTGAAGTAGCTAAGTTGTAAATTAGCCAAGTTGCTGTAGCTTGTCCATCATCCGCGATCGTCGGATAACCGTCAATTTGGCCGAACTCCAAATCAATCCGACTCACCGCGTTCACCACAAGGTCAATTTGGCCTTGTAAAGGAGAAATCGCGTGTCAGTTTGACCTAATTGCAGATCAGCACTTTACTGCACGTTAATTTCGCCTACTACAAGTTAACTTCGCCCCAACTGCTTCGCCAACCTCACCATGTCCGGCCTCGTCCCGTTCGCTTTCAGTGGCGAAGACCTAAAAACTATCGTCTATTCGACTGATCCTTCCCTGTCTATAAATCGCAAAAGAGAACATCCTCCAACTTCCGAGAGCATCCAATCTAATCAATTCACTGATGGCCAGGAGCCTGATTCTGACATTTGGCGCGTCGCCTCGTCTCCTGTTCGTGCCAGTGGCATGTTGACCAGCGAAGCCAGTGACTCTTTTCCTCGAAGTGCCCTGTTCAAGCGACAGAAGGCCAAGCATAGCTCCGACGAAGAGCTGTCCAGTGACCTTGGCATCGAGCCTGCGAATCGCGTTCTGGAATCATTCGAAAAGGCTGTGTCTCTCATCCATGCCGCCATTGACGACGGCTGTTCCGACATCGACTTGTCTGACATTAATCTGCGACGAATCCCCGACGAGATTGCCGACCTCAAGGATCTCGTCACCATCTCGCATGGCGAGCACAGCTGGGAGCCCAGCATCCACATTTTTCTCACGAACAATCTGCTGGCGCGACTCAATTGCCGCATCTGCGAAATCTCTAACCTGACTGTACTGTCGCTTCGCAACAACCAGCTCACTGCGCTTCCTCCGGCCATTGGCAAGCTTTCCAATCTCATGGACCTTTCACTTGGTGGAAACAAGCTCACATTTCTTCCCAGCGAGATTTTCAATCTGAAAAAGCTCCAGATTCTCGCTTTGCATCCCAATCCGTTTCTGACTGCTCCGCCTGGCCCCGAGGGTATCCTGCAGACTCCGCCATCAACGCAGTCCATTCCGACAGAAAGCATAAAATACGCATCTTCTTTGCATCTTGTCAAACCTCTTGCGAACCCGGCCGCCGCATACAAACGGTCGCTGCTGGAACTTTCCCTGAACGCCATTTCACACACATTCTACACCGAGGGCGATCGCACCAGCTGGAATCTGGACCAACGCCTTTACGAGCTCATTGACATTGCCATGGCTAGACGCATAGAAGCTACTGCCTGTAGCGTATGCAAAAAGGGCTTCACACTGGGTGTTGGTTACGCCATGGAATGGTGGGATGGGATAGTTGATAACAGGGAAGTGCCAATTCAAAAGAAGTTCTGTAGCTACCAATGCGCAGAACGATGGGAGGCGTCGGACTCATCAAGTCCGAGCCGTTAATATATAATATATCACAGTATGCATAAGTTTTAGTGTTGGAGAGAAGATGTTTTTAAATATTGAGCCTGATTCTTTCTGGCTTTGTCGTTCACTCTCCAACGTATTATTAAGTAATGCGACAAGCATTTGCGGATTCGGCTAAGTAGAAAGAAGCATGCGCACATTCTGCTGTTTGCGCTGCTTCCTCTTACTCCAAGCCCAGCTCCGGCGTAAATATAATCCGTCGATCAAGCTGTCCCATATAACAGTTGCCAGCATCGTCGTGGGAAACCAATTCCTGCAGAAAGTTGCATTCTGCACCTCTGGCCACATCCATAACCCTGCCACCAATGACCATACTGAGTTTGCCAGATTTGTGTCTTCTCAACGAGCCGATTCGGCCCTCAGGGACCTGCTCCTCGTCGTCTATGACTACAATATTGCCAGCTTCTTGTTTTGCGCCAGTAGCAGGCTTGAACACCGGCAGAGGGTCCGGAAACTGCAAGAAAAGAAGTTTCTCGTCCTGATTTTGGCCCTGCCTTGAACTGCTCTCAAATCCTTCCCCATTCTCCGACTTTATATATACATCATCATCCACGTTCAGGCTGTCGAACAGCTCCTGGCGCAGAATCTCGTGGTCAGACGCTAATTTTGCTGCTTCTTCCGACAGATAATCTGCAACGTCCATGACTTTGTCATCGGTCGCATTGGCACCCACAGGTAATCTGACGGGAAAAAGAGGCTCCTCGTGCGTCTGCTGTGTCGACGACATGTCGATTCTGTGCTGCTGAGACACTGGTGTCCACGAGGCACTCCTTGGCTGTGTATCGTCTGTTTTTCCTACTGTTCGCCTAGTTCTCATGGACGTCTCCGGGAGCTCAGTGTCTGCAGTAGCTGCTACTCTAAAATCTGCTCGCACCTCTGTGTTTGATCCCGACTCCTGTGCGAATATCGCCGACTCTGTAGATATCTCAACAGACGTATCTTCCTGCTTGACCCGTCTGGCGACGACTTTGGGCAGAAATCGGCCTCGCACAGAGCTGTTCCTGCTACTGGTGAGATTGCCCAGAGCCCGTGCACCGCTTCTCCGAGACAGAGACTCGAGGCGAGCTATTTCGCCGCCTTCCTTCTTCGAGGCGTCGCCTGAGCTCATGGGATGGAGGGAAGTGAAGTTGAAGAAAGATGAAAAAGTTTTGGCACGGCTTAGAGAAAGATAAAAGAAGTAGATCAGTCAAAGAATTGGCGATTGGACAAAAAAACACCAAATATAAAGAATAAATATAAAGGATAAACTACATCTGTCCCAACTTTCCTAATGTGTAAATGAGACGTTTCTGCAGAAACCCCGCCGCTGCTCACGTGCACTGGCCATGCAGCTCCGCAAGATCGTCATGCATGTTGCATTGGGGATCGATCGGGGGAGCCAGGGGGAATAGAGAAGACAGCGTAGAACGTAATGTATCGAGTACCGAGGAGATCGGCGATAAGCAGGTATAATTCTGCGTATCCTATTGTATATTCTGGTGTATATGTATTATTGTACATTGTATGATAACCGGCGGTCTTGTCTCGATTACGTTATATTACGTTGGCATCGGTTCAGGGGCCTCTCTTTCAGTACAATACAAGCATTTTTATACAGAAAATCGGCCTCTTTATTACAATCATCTATTCATCTCCAGAACCCAATTACATGTCTTAGTGCTACGATGCCGTGCTGTTCATTTGCTGCCGTTTTGGTATATCAAAGTTTAGTTAATCAGCTAGCAAATGCATCCGAACAACCCCCCAAACAGCCATAACCATTCTATATCAAATACATATTGCAATCAATTCCAATTCCTCTAACTGAATTCTCCCTTTCCCGCGCCCTCTTCCGCCCCAGTCGCCGCCGAGCGTTGCGTCGGCCGAGCCCCTGCTTAGGTAAAATGCATCCATTGGCCCAAGAAACGGTTTCTTTTTTGCTTGAACCAACTTAACCAGCAGCTGCCTGTTTTTCTTTCCAGTTGGACGCAAACCATCGATCGGCGTCAACCAGGGACCTAGCGAATCGGCGAGGGTGTGTTTCGGGTACTGCTGTTTATATAGGAGGGCTGTTTGATAAAAGCCTGTTGTGCCTCTAGCCAAATCCCTTGTCAGGCGCTCTTTCTGTTAACAGCACAGCCAGGTGTAAATTGGACGTTTTCAACGGCTTCATTTAGAGGGGAAACGGGTGTTTTACGGTTTTAGTTAATTTGGTATTATTGCATTGCAATCGGCGCTTGCTCGTTATATATATTCTGCAATCATGACACTGGCCACCAGCGACAGCACCGATCCCAACCAAGCGTGGAAGTTTGTGCAGTGCTTCGGCGACAAAGGCGATATTGAGAACATCACCGAGGCCGATATCATCAGTACCGTAGAGTTTGATCATACCGGCGACTATCTTGCTACTGGAGATAAGGGTGGCCGTGTGGTGATATTTGAGCGCAACCATCGCAGAAAGGGCTGCGAGTACAAGTTCTACACTGAGTTCCAGAGCCACGATGCTGAGTTCGACTATCTCAAGAGTTTGGAGATCGAGGAGAAGATCAATAAGGTCAAGTGGTGCCGACGCCAGAGCCAGGCCCATTTTTTGCTCAGCACCAACGACAAAACCATCAAGCTTTGGAAGGTGTACAACAAGGACGTGAAGGTCGTGTCTGAAAATAATTTCTCGGACGGCGCCGGCCGTTATCATCGGCCCATTAGTGCCAGCGAGCTCCGATTGCCGAAAACGGCTTTTCATGAGTCCATCGTTACCGCCCGGCCCAGGCGTCTTTATGCCAATGCTCACACCTACCATATCAACTCCATCAGTGTCAATTCTGATAATGAGACGTTTTTGAGTGCCGATGACCTCAGAATCAACTTGTGGAATCTTGCAATTGCCGATCAGTCGTTCAATATTGTTGATATCAAGCCTGTAAATATGGAGGAGCTCACAGAGGTCATCACCGCAGCCGAGTTCCATCCAATTTCTTGTAACCTTTTCATATACAGCAGCTCTAAAGGCACCGTCAAGCTTGCTGACATGCGGGAAAATAGTTTGTGCGACAGTCATGCCAAGATGTTTGAGGAGTGGATGGATCCCTCAGAGCACAGCTTTTTCTCGGAAATTACTAGTTCAATCAGTGACTTGGCATTTTCACACGATGGAAGATATATTGTTACCCGTGATTACATGTCGGTGAAGATATGGGATGTTAATATGGAGCGGGAACCGGTCAAAACAATCTCCATTCATGAACACATTCGGGAAAAGCTATGTGACATGTATGAGAACGACTCCATCTTTGATAAATTCGAAGTGGTTTTCTCTGGAGATGGCAAATCAGTAGTGACGGGCACATATAACAATGACTTTTTGATATACCCCAACGCGGTGGATCCAAATGGAGAGGACACCGAGGTGGTTCTACATGCAGACAAGAGTGTCTTTGATTCAAAAGCAGTGGGCAAGCCAGTGTCCATTGGAAGCGGACTAGTGAGGTCCGCAGGAGCCAGTCGTTCGAGGAATCCGAGCCCTAGGCGGGGATTGATGCGAATGAATAACACAGAATACGACACTATTGACTTTAAAAAGAACATTCTTCATATGAGCTGGCATCCTCATGAGAATAACATCGCCGTTGCTGCCACAAACAATGTAAGTATATGGACACGAAAGATTATCAGTGACAAGGAAAGTTACTAACCCGTTTAGCTCTTTTTGTTTTCTACCAAATGACATGGAAGCAATCATAATAGCCAACAACGATTGCGTGTCATGGGCTCTTTTTCACGACAATGGCATATTCCCTATTCTTTTTTACGAATATCATATTTTTAAAAGAAAATAAAGAAATGAATCTCATTAAATTAGAGATGTAGGGAGAGGTTTTGATAGGGAGGAAAAGAATTGAGAGAGTAAATCAAACTGGTCTTTAGACTAATAGTAAGGCTAGGAGAGGCGAATAATGAGGTAAATTAAGTCAAGTTAAGTCAAGTCAAGGCAAGCTAAGGCGAGCTAAGGCAAGTTTATATTTATAAGGCTACTGTTTATAAGACAACCTTTACAGGCTAGTTTACCTTCATATATAGACCTACTCCTCAATCTTATGATGATTCACCTTATCATTCCAGAACAACGTCTTATCACCATTTCCCCAAAAGTACTTTGTATTTCGAATGTTCTGAAACTCGTATTCTGGCGGAAGCTCGTCGTCAGATGGTCGTGGATGAGCAGCAGCATGCTCATGATGCTTCGATTCCAAGTAGTACGTCGACACGCCAGAAACAATTAATGCCGGAACACACACCAGGAGGGTAATTCTCTTCCACAGAGACGAAGTATGCTTATTATGGGCCTGCGTGTGCTCATAATCCTCTTTGTACGCCTTTGCAGCTTCGGCATCAGCAATGAACAGGTTCTTGTACTTGTCAGCAGGCGCAGCAGTAGAAAATCGCATGCTGCGAGGAGCTACAAGTGATCGTCGGAAGGCAGTTCGAGCTAACATTGACAATGGTTGAACGCGATTGGAATACCTGATGTTGTTAAGTTATGAGAGAAAGCGCAGGTGGTGTGGTTTTTTTCGTTTTTACGGGGTTGATTGGCTGGAGGCCGCTCACGTAAGCGGTGCCGGCCTGCTTACCTAACCGGCTCCCAGCCAGTCATATTCAATCTCCATACAAAATTTTAACCTCCCTACATACTTCTCAACGTAGTTTCGGACTTAGCATCCTACCAAAAACAAGCCCACAATGTTGAGAACTGCCATCAATCGTGCTGTGTCGCGCAGAATTGCAAGCGTACGTATGAATGGACAGACGATTGCAATCGACGGTTGGGTCCGGTCTGGCACGGTGCCCGATTGCTCCTCAATCTATCCCTCAATGGCCCCTAACTAACACCATATAGAACGTTTCTCGTGTTGCATCCAGAGGTTATGCCAAGGCTGCCCCTACCGAGGTCTCTTCCATCTTGGAGGAGCGAATCCGGGGTGTCTCTGGCGAGGCCGACCTCAGTGAGACTGGCCGAGTATTGTCAATTGGGTAAGTGATATGGCTGTTTTGCATCGTGTGGTTTCTTCTATGCTTTTTCTGCTAGTCTACTTTGTTTCTTTCCGTTGTTGTGGCTCGTTGTCCTTGTTTGCTGCATTACATGGTTGTTGTAACTCTGGCTGAAATTTGAAATGTTTCCACCAATCAGAGGCCGTGCCTGCAACAACAGGATTCCGTGGCCAACAACGGGAAGCAGCACGACATCAGGCGCAAGATAACGCTGTTTTCAGTACGCTATCGCACTTCTTCGCCGATGCTCGTCTATTATTTTTTCATCTTTTACTAACTGCCGATTCTAGTGACGGTACTGCCCGTGTCTTTGGACTCAACAAAATCCAGGCCGAAGAACTGGTAGAATTCGCTGCCGGCGTTAAGGGAATGGCCCTTAACTTGGAAGCAGGTCAGGTCGGTGTCGTGCTGTTTGGTTCCGATCGTCTTGTCAAAGAAGGTGAAACCGTCAAGCGAACAGGTAGCATTGTCGATGTTCCTGTCGGCCCCGAGCTCTTGGGCCGTGTCGTCGATGCCCTCGGTAATCCTATTGATGGTAAGGGCCCTCTTAACACCAAGGAGCGATATAGAGCCCAGCTTAAGGCTCCGGGCATTCTTCCCCGGCGATCTGTGCACGAGCCTATGCAGACGGGTCTCAAGGCTGTCGATGCTTTGGTGCCTATTGGCCGAGGCCAGCGAGAACTTATCATTGGTGATCGACAGACTGGTAAGACTGCTATCGCCGTTGATACTATTCTGAACCAAAAGTCGCTCAACAATGGCAGTGACGAGAAAAAGAAGCTGTACTGTGTTTACGTTGCTGTTGGTCAGAAGCGATCCACCGTTGCCCAGCTGGCCCAGACTTTGGAGGCTAATGACGCTCTCAAGTACTCTATCATTGTTGCTGCCACTGCCTCTGAGGCTGCTCCTCTTCAGTACATTGCTCCTTTCACTGCATGTGCTATGGGCGAATGGTTTAGAGACAATGGTCGACATGCCCTGATTATCTATGACGATTTGTCCAAGCAGGCTGTTGCCTACCGTCAGATGTCTCTTTTGCTTCGACGACCTCCTGGACGTGAAGCCTACCCCGGTGATGTTTTCTATCTGCACTCGCGACTTCTAGAACGAGCTGCCAAGATGTCTGACAAGCACGGAGGTGGATCGTTGACTGCTCTTCCCGTCATTGAGACCCAGGGTGGTGACGTGTCTGCTTATATTCCTACCAATGTCATTTCCATCACTGATGGACAGATCTTTTTGGAAGCTGAACTTTTCTACAAGGGTATCAGACCTGCTATCAATGTCGGTTTGTCTGTGTCTCGAGTCGGTTCTGCTGCCCAGGTCAAGGCCGTCAAACAGGTTGCAGGTTCTCTCAAGCTTTTCTTGGCCCAGTACCGAGAAGTCGCCGCCTTTGCCCAGTTTGGTTCCGACTTGGACGCTTCTACTAAGCAGACGCTCAACCGAGGTGAGCGTCTGACCCAGCTGTTGGTTCAGAAGCAGTACTCTCCTCTGCCGGCCGCAGAACAGGCTCCTCTTATCTTCGCCGGTGTCAACGGTCTACTCGATGAGATCCCTGTTTCTGATATCAGCCGATTTGAGAGCGAGTTTTTGGCACACTTGCGAGCCAACGAATCCTCCATTTTGGACACCATCAACACCAAGGGCGAATTTTCCAAGGACGATTTGGAGAAACTCAAGGAAATCACTACTGCGTTTGTGTCGTCTTTTAAATAATTTGACATTTACGGCTTTGGTGTATACTCGTCATTGATCAAAAAATAGTGTTATAGAAAGCAAATGCACTATTGGTATTATTACTCATATATTCTGATAGTAACAAGTAAGTTCAATCTGTGCTTATAGCAATAAGTTTCAAGCGATGATACATAGAAATGGTTCCAAGGATAAGATAACGAGCTTCGTGTGCGATCCGAGAGAAGCACTTATGTTGTAGCAGCAATACAAAGAGCAGTTGTAATGCAAGCAGCACCGCACAAAACTGGTAGTTATATCCAATAAGCGTAACGTTATCGAACTCATAGTATGATTAAAACCCAAACGGATTGTTCGGCGTAGCAGCAGCCAAATTTGCCCGGCGATTACCTGTAGGCGTCGACTGCAAAGGCTGTGGTCCTCCAAATGAAACAGGAGGCGGTGGACCCGTATTTTGTGGCTGCAGCTGCTGTGTGAAATCCCCAAAGGTGCTTCCGCCATACGTAGTAGAAGAGTTACCAAACCCAAATCCTGTCGACTGTGCCTGCAGTTGTGGCTGTGGCTGTGGTTGCTGCGGTGCTTTGACCGGCTGATAACCTAGATTCGTTGACTGGAACTGCTGAGCCAAGTTGTTTAATGACATGTTGTTTGCTGGCTGAGATTGCATCATGAACGGGTTATTACCTATCGTTGGCGCCGAAGCATTCATACTCGTATAATCAGGAGAAAAGCCTTGGTATGGCACCGTTTGGTTTTGAGTGCCATAGCCATTAACAGGAGCTGCTGTGAACTGATTCATTGGAGGTGCAGTAGAGAACTGATTTCCAGTTGAGGCGCCATTGAATTGATTTCCAGTCGGCGCCCCATTGAATTGATACCCTGTTGAACTTGGCACAGGCATTCCACCTCCTGTTTGCATCATCGGGAATCCTCCACCAGTATTAGAAATTGGCAATCCGCCAGTTGGAGTCCTCTGAAGACCCGTGGCACCACCTGTCGGAGTAGCCTGAAAGCCCATTCCCCCACCTGTCGGAACCCTCTGAAGACCCATTCCACCGCCAGTATTGTTCATGGGCATTCCATAGCCACCTGTAGTAGTAATAGACAATGGCATGCTGTTGCCAGTAGCGAAAGGCCCCAATGCAGACCGTCCAGTATTCTGAGCATTCAATGGAGCATTATAGAGACTTCCACCCGTAAGCTGACTGACCAACTGCTGTTGTTGCAACTGATTCTGAGTGTTCTGCTGTTGAATCTTACCAATTAACTGCTGCTGCTGAATCTGCTGTTGTTGGAGCATTTCAATTTGCTTTTGTGTATTGCGCTGTGACTCCAGCTGCTGCTGTCTGTACTGTTGATCCGCCAAAACTGATTGGGCCGTCTTTTGAGGCTGCAACGGTTGTATGCTCATCAGGTCCCTCATGGATCCCGTCGGTGCCGGTTGTTGCTGCTGTACAGGGGGCTGTTGCACAGGAGGTTGCGCTGGAGCCCGAGCCGGTGCCGGTGCCGGTGCCGGTGCTTGCTGAGGACGAGCGGGTTTAGCGGGCGCAGCTGTGTCCCCCTTAACTGCCCAAGCGTCATCATCAAAACCTGACGCCCTACCTACCAGAGAAGAAGATGACGATACTCCTGAATTTGCCTGTCCATCGGTCCCCGTAGGCTCGGCATTTGCAGAAGGACGGGTCCGATTATTGAGCAACACGCCGCCAGAAGCAGAAAATAATCCACCTGTACTATTCGCATTCTGTTTGTTTCTCTGGTACTTCTCATCGACCTTTTTAGTGACTCTCAAAATGTCACCTTCCTTAAGACCTAAGTTTCGCAGAACAGTAGCGTTGATGTCCGGTAAAATAGACTCATCCATTTGGTCGCGATGAAAATTGAGAGCATATCGTTGGCAGTTATTGACATCTACACCGCAGTCCAAGAAAAAAGCAAACCAGTCATATTCAGGCTTTTCACTCGTGTGATGACTATGAAGAGAAGTCGCTGAAGCGGATGCTTTTGAAACACCGGTACTAACACCGCCAGGAACTGCAACTCCATTACCGCCATTGGACGCACTCTGTGACTTCGAACGGCTTCTGCTATTCCGCACATCTGCAAGCGGTCTGTCATCGTCCAGCTTGGCCCCTGTGACTCTCTCGACATATTCTAAATCCTCAACCGACATCTTAGACACCGCTACGGCAATCTGTACGCCATTGAGCTTATGCAGATGGATTTTGCCATCTGCACATCCGAGTAATTCAGCCTCAACTTTAAACGTTCCTGATCGATCGGTCCAAGTCCTGACCTTTGCCATGTCAGGCTTGGAATGAGTGGCATGTCCACGAGTCTTCTCATCCCGCTCAGATGTCGACTTCTTTCTAGACAAGCGTTTGGTAGATGATTTTGAGGAAGATGCCGCAGATGGAGTTTGCTTCTTCTTGAATGGTAGAAATCGCTTGGCATCAGTAGCCTCTGGAGCCACGTCGATATAACTCGATGGCATAACACCCTCATCGCCAGACGCAGTTCTGACCATCCACCACTCTTTGCTCTTCTTGTTGTCGAGAATGAACACGTTTTCGCCTTCCTTTGCAGAAACCTCGTCATCGCCCTGAGCTTCGAAATCATACAGAACTTTGCCCATTTTGTGGCCGGCAGATTGAGCAGCAATAAAGACTTCCCGCAGTCCGGCAGCACGATTGGCACCATGGACTTCGCCTAACACACTGACGATTTCCTCGGCATCGCCCTTAGAGTTGGCAAGCAAGTCCAGAGATGCAGTTGGACGAAGAAACTCTAGAAATACATGCTTCTTTTCCGAGGAGTAGCTGATTAGGTCGCGGGTATCCCACTCTTGAGGTTCCGAAGACGAGCGCTCAGGTGAGTATATGATTGAGCCATTTCCGACCGCCAAAGTAGCTTTCGATTTCTTCCTGCCGTCAACCTCCTGGACAGCCCAACTAAAGAACCTGTCATGGTTCTTTGGCGAAGAGTCCTTTTCAGCTGTAGCACCGGGGCGTTTTGGCATAGGAGGAGCTGCTTCCTCGTCTTCGTTGGCCGATTGGGCGGGAGGAAAGCTTGGTAGCGGTTTGTCAGCGTACTGCTGAGCATTGTATCCAGAGGCTGCAGCCATAGAAGAAACTGCAGGTGCAGGCGACGAAGCAGAGATCGCAGGAGCAGAGTTGCTTGTATATTCGATGTAGTTAGCAGGAACAAAGCCATATTCATTCGCCGACGGCAGTCCCACAAGTATCCAATCATCGTCAGACTTGTCATAAATGTCGAATATAGCGCCTTCGGAAAATGATAGCTCTTCCTCGGTCTGGCGATCGTAGTCATAGAGAGCTTTAGCATGGTCTATTACGGGAGCCTACAAGTTAGCAAGAGATAATAACGGAAGAATTCGAGTGCAGACGACTAGGCTAGTGAAATAGACTAGCAAACGGGACAAAACCGCACCAAACTGCGCTCGCAGTAGCTGCTTTCTCTCGGAGCAGCTGCTTTCAAGCCCATTTCTTAACAGTACAAGCGCCATGTCGCAATTCAACCTACCTTTTCAATATAATTATTCGGAACCAATCCCGAAGGCTCCTCCGAAGCATTTCCCACTATGCGTTTCTTGACTTTCCACCAGTCATCTTCTGAGCTGGTTTCCAGCAAATACAGCAGATCTCCTGGCGCCACGTCCAGCTCCTGGTCAGACCGAGCCTGGTAGGCATATATGGCAGCATATACACCGATGAACAGACTAGGCATCACGAGTCACTCAACAGGAACGAAACAGTAATATAGACAGGATGTTTGGTATGTACAAAGTGCAGGAACGGCCGGTGAAGGAACGTCGTTCGAGCCTGTATGGTTGCTGGGAATGTTGAGGTTGTGAAAATAAGGGTTTTAGATGGTTAGATGGGAGGAGAAAAGGCGTATTGGTGGGAGGAAGGGTGGTGTTGGTGTGAGAAATAGTCGTATTGGTGGGGATGGCGATCGACTTTGCTGGAACTCCCAACTGGTTGGCTTCGAGGTCCAACTATCTGGCTGGAACCCAACTGTTTTGCTGGGCGTTTTTGGTGGGAGTTGAACAATTTCACCACTGGAGTCGATCGCCCATGACAAAATCCAAGCAGATCACCGACGACGACTTGTACCGGAATTCCTCGCAGTTCCGTCTGTGGAGTTTCAGTCAGCAGGAGCTGAATTCTCAGCTCGAGGCCGTCCATGTGCGTGCCACTACCAAATTGCAATCAAGTCTCGATGAGCAGGGCATCACCGATGTTGAGCTGGTGACGCTACAGGAGCACGTCCAGGTCGTCCGGCACTACGTGAGCAAAATCGAGAGCGTCACGAAAATGCTTCATATGCCGAGCCAGGTTTGCACGACGGCTGCAGCCTATTTCAAGCGCTTTTATCTGTACAACTCTGTCATGGAGATGCACCCGAAAAACACCTTTTACACGTCGATTTTCCTGGCCAGCAAGGCCGAAAACCATTTTATTGCCATCGACCGCTTCTGCAGTTCTTTTTCGCGCGTCGACAAGAACGACATACTCGGTCTTGAGTTTGTGGTGCTGCAATCCTTGAGATTTACTCTCTATGTGCATAAACCTCTCAAAGCTCTCCATGGTTTCTACTTGGATATTCAGTCTACTCTGCCCCATGTGTCGCATTCACGCTTGGGTCAGGTTCTCGATGAAGCTCGTGCATTCATTATAAAGTCGCTAATTTCCGACGCTATGTTCTATTTCACTCCTCCCCAGATGGCTCTGGCTGCACTGTCCAAAGTCGATGCCCAGCTCACAAATGACTACCTGGAAGACAAATGGAGTAGAATGCAGGGAGATCAATCCATGCCGACGCTGGCTCACATGAAGTCCATTATCGATGACTGTCGTGCTGAAATGCTCAATTTAGACTTGGTAACCTCGGAAACGCACCGAAACATCGACAAGAAGCTGTACCTGTGCTTAAATCCACACAAGCGTAAACGTACCAGTCCACTGACTGATTCCGACACACAGGTCAAAAGAGCCAAAACGTGATGTGTCGGCCACGTGATGTGTCGGCCAGATAACCGAGGGTCCAGGGTCCACAGGTTTGGGCAAATATCCTCCGTCTTTCACCCAATATCCTGTTTCACCCTGTTAATAACTAAACTTGGCTTGACCCTTTTCGGTACGGTTAGTGGGTTTTGAAACGTCATCAAGAGGTGCCCGAATGAATTGTTATAGTGGATTCTGGCCCATGTTCCTGAGTGTCAAGTACTGACCTGCTTATCATTGGCAAACTGCGTGCTGTCCAGATAACGGCCATGTAGACGGGTTTTTCTCGGCTAGAATATCGCGCAGATATTGCTCATGGGCATTTATCCGATATTTTTTCACACGTGGTTCGGCGATATGGCACCGCAAGTCCCCGGAATCTCGACGCGGAGATGGCATAATCGACCAATACCAGTCGGATAAATTTATTTCGACAATTGCGCACGCAATTCTGTTTAAATTATTAACTGGTAGTAAAAGTTTGCAAATTTTTAAGCCTTCTTTTGGCGTTGTTTCTTGTCTGAGATTCGCGGGAAAATGCTTTCTGCCCCGAGAATCTCCGCAGGTCATCTGGTCAATCAAAGACTACATAATGTCGATGACTAACTCCTCGAATGCAAAACAACTATAGTGATTGCCTCGGGGTTTTTTAAACGGCTGTTTGTTTTTGATTATTATTGTCTCGTTATGCTGGTTTGTGATTATTCTATAAAGCCCTTTGTTAGAAGCGCATCTTCGGTGCGGCCCTATGTGTGGTCGCGGGCTGCCTCGAGGTGTATTCGCCTCGAAGCAGCTAACTTCTCTACTAATAACAGGCCTCATAATACTAGTAGTATTCATGCAGATCATGATGCTCATGCTGGGAAAACACTGGTTGAAGCGTCGGCCGATCCGGCCCCAGTCCGTCACAGTCTATTACAAGAGGATCAGTACCATTTATCTCCAAGCTGGGTACATCCTGATTTTAAAATGGATCAAATGCGATCGGTGTCTGTTACTCACTTGGAGCCTGTCACTAAATCAGACAAGGTTGCTTTCTATGTCCTTCAATTTATCAGGCGCAGCTTTGACTGGGCCACAGGTTACAAACATCCTCCAAAGGGAAAAGAGCTTGATCCAAAATACGCCATGACGGAGGAGCAATGGCTCAAAAGATTTGTCTTTCTCGAAAGCATAGCTGGGGTGCCTGGTATGGTAGGAGGCATGGTGAGACATTTGCATTCGCTTCGTTTGCTCAGAAGAGACCGTGCTTGGATCGAAACGTTGCTAGAGGAAGCATATAATGAGCGAACGCATTTGCTTACGTTTATCAAGCTCACTAATCCTGGTTGGATGATGAAGTTGATGCTTCTTGGTGCCCAGGGTGTGTTCTTCAACGCTTTCTTTGTTTGTTATTTGGTGTTCCCTCGGATATGCCATCGGTTCGTCGGATATCTTGAAGAAGAAGCCATCGTGACGTACACTAGGTGTCTGGAAGACTTCGATAGAGGTTTACTTCCGGGGTTTGCCAACCGAACAGCACCAGATATTGCCATACAGTACTGGAAGATGCCGCCAAAATCTACGGTTAAAGACCTTATCCAGTATGTTCGAGCAGATGAAGCCAAGCACCGGGAAGTAAACCACACTTTTGGAAACCTTGTTCAAACGTCTGATCCTAATCCTTATGCTCTAGATTATAGCAAGCTTGGAGAGTTGGAGCCGAGGCCGACCAAAGATTTGACGTTTCATAAAGACCGCCCGGTGGGATGGAAGAGGGATGAGATCAAGCTAGAGGATAAGTGAGTGGTGAGTTGATTTTGTAAATAGGTGGAATTGAATTTTAGCTGTTAGTTTTACGGAGTTCGTTGACGATTCGCTGGTAGTAATAACCCTTAAACATCCATTGAATAATTGCTACTGAATAGTTGCTATAATCCTTTTAATAATTAACCTTGATCAACTCATCAGACCTTGCACACAGGATCCACGCCTGATGAGACGTTGCACTGGTGCATCAATCGTGATTCTCCAGGAGCAAACTGGCCAGTAACACTGTGCCATACGCCTCTGTTGAAGAAAATCACCAAATCGCCAGACTTCCAGTCGTGCGCATAAACGTGCTCGGGGGAAATTGCCGGTCTCATCAAACGGTAGACCTCTTTTCTGGCATCTTCCAGCTCCAATGCTGTTCCGTCAGGTCGAATGAGCCGTCCAACTGCGCATCCGGGGATCTGAAGATGCTGCTTGCCAGTGACCGGGTTTGTCCATACCATTGGCAGCACTTTGATTTTGTCTTGGTCCCATTCCGGCAGCTCGTCGAGTGGAAGCTCTTTGCCTTCACTGACCATGGTCAGTCCGTCCGAAGTTGCCTTTGCATCCGAAATAAATATAAAGGGATGAGGAGGATACTCGATTTTTGTGCCCATGGCAAGCTTCTTGTCCTCGTCGCTAAGAAGATCAAAGGCATTGGCTCCTGAGACGAAAGCGGTGGACGCCTGAGTCACATGCTTCTCTTCGCCCGTGTCTTCGTATCTGATCTTCATGGCCTTGTCTGAAGGAGGAACATCAATGCCCAGCAACGTCGTGCACACTGGCGGTGACAATGCATACAGTGCAGCATCGATGTGCCATCGGTAGTACCGGGTGTATCCGGCGTCCTGATCCTCCTTGGACAGCACGTCCTTGTGGAATCCATCGTGAATAGGATGCCTTAGGTTGAAATCCTTGAGTCCCGCATGACTATCGACATGTCCTTGGCCGAGAATTTGCACCTGGGGCACATCTGGCACCGAGACTCCGTCTCTTCTTAGCACCGACTTGGGGTCGCGGAATTCCTTGGAATGCCCGTATGCTCCTGCGCATGTGGGATCAAAGCGCATAGTCAGCTCATGCTGGCTCTTAGGAGGAAGCTGGGCCTGGCCAGGGATCACCAGCACAAGATGCTCGTGCAATGCCTTGAACAGCGTGGCAAAGTCCTCATCGCTGAGCTTGGAGGGGTCGGTGATGCCTTCGGGCAGAGTCACCTTTGCGCCCAGAGGGGCATTTTTAAGTGGTTCAACAGTAACTGCAGTAGTAACAGTGGTGCTAGACATTGGCTACGTGTATTATGAGAGTAGAAGTGGTTTGTACAAGGACAAAAATGGGCGGAGGTGGCCGGCTATATATGAAGTGTTGGTCATCTCCTGTTCCGCGGCTTATCCGCGGCTTTGTCGGTACAAACCGAACAGGCAGGAAAAAGGCGAATAGTTGGGTAGGGAAGTGAACTGGTAAGGAATTGAATTAAAGTATGATCAGATTAATTAATTCGGACTAGCCCGTGTATGGTTGTATGTTTGTAGTGGATAGTTATGTATAAGTGCTTGGTTCTGTCATGCTCGATACCATAGTTTCCAACAAATTGAGCAATTATCTTGAACTTACAGGTATAGAAACAAAACAGGATGCTTTGAAAACTGGTATCAAACGCAGCAATGATAGCTCAATAAAATGTAGTAATGCCTGTCAACTGTAACTGTGGTAATACACTGATCGTAAACATACAGCCAAACCCATCATTATCCTCTCAGCTCCACCTCTATCAATAAATTAACGCTAGAATGCAATATAACAGCATCTAGCTCTGTCTAGCTTCGTCTAGCTTCGTCAGCGTGCAGATTCCCGCGCAGATTGCCGCCGTGGTATAAATATTCCTGGTATTGGCTTGGCTGGCCGACGTACAGGTTTCTTTTCCATCTCTCTTTTCTGCTCTTCAGATTTCTGTTTCTCCTCAGTTACTCCCTTCTCCTCACTAACCTGCTTCGACACACTGCTTCTCTGCTTATCTATTGAAACCTTGTCTATATCAGGCCTGCCCATGCCGTCATTAGCCTTGATGCCATTAGCCCCACCAGCCTTGGCAGTCGAAGCAAAATGGATATTCCGTGAACTAAATATAGGGCTCCGAGACTTGTAATCTTGATATACCTTCTGCATCAGCTTCGATTTGGGTGCTGCTGCCTTGTGTTTCTTACGGGCTCGTTCGGCCATGGGATCAACGTCCAGAATACCAATGGTCCGCGCCTGCTTTTCCTCGTTATATTTAACGGTATTTTGCCGCAGACGTGCCCTCGCGTCTCTGAAATGCATCTCACGGTCTTTGAAGTACTTGATATACAACTTGCGGTAACTCTGGCAATCGTCGGGGATCGGCCGATCATGAAAGTCCCTCCGTATCAGTCGAACCCACAGCTCTCTGGACTTGAGCCTGATCTGAGGACAGTTTTTCTCGATCTGAATCAGCTGCTTAGCCGAAACTCGCTGTAAAACGGGCTCGATGAGGTCGTAGCGGGCATCACCCACGTCTTCGACTACTATATGGACGTTAGTATGGCTGTAAAAACACAAACTACGCAATTTAAGCTACAAATTACTTACAATAATGTATTTTCAGGCACTGCTGAATGGCCAGCTCGACAAGTGGCAGCGCACCTTTGCGCTTCTCGCCTTCTACGCTGTCCATATGCTGTTGATGTTGATCTTATATGGCTCAAGGAAAACAAAAATTAACACAAACTACGAGCAAAAACACAACACCACCTACTGGGTGAATTAATAAATTAGAATATACATAGGGTAACTAGTGCAGCGATGAAGCAGCCGGGTCGTACTGAATGGTGAGTTCATCATGTGTGCTGTTGTCTTCTATAACTAGGCCCTTCTCGTTAGCCAGATGCAATGTACAGATGAAACAGAAGCTTGTCGATATCTCAGACAAGTGCTGGGCTGGATACACCGTGTTGAGCCCTTTTACGACGTCGGTGAATTTCCAAGGTGCTTCTGGCGTTTCCTGTGGAGTCTCCTGGTGCTCTGCTTGTTGCTGTTGCGTCGTCTCCTGCTCTACATCCTCCTTGGTCTTCTTTTTCTGGTCATTCTCCATCAACTTCCAGATATTATTCTTCAGCAGCTTCACATTGACTCGCTTGGCCGCCCTGGCATAATTCACGTACTCTGGTCGCAGCCGGCTGCCTCCATTGGGATTGCCCGTCATGGGGTTAACAGCGTTCAACGGGTCTAGCGGTGTCGACGATGGCGGCTCCATTCCGTAATCGGCGGCCTCGTCATCCTGGAAGAAATCATAGTCCGGCCCTGCCAGATCGTCACCATCTAGTGCGTCCCCGAATATGCCGCTGTTGTCATCGCCCGCCAGCTGTTCTTCCGGTTTGCCAGCCAGCTGATTCAATCGCATGCGACGATCAGGTTTCAGAAACAGGCTGACCAGCTTTTCAGACGAAAAATGCTCATCATCAGGAAGCAGACTCTTATCCTGAGAGTTCTTCTGCGCCTTTGTAACATCAATCGAAGCTTTAGACCGTGCAAACACAGTCTCCTCGTCGACATCCTGAGCATCGTCTAAGAAGTCGATAGTTATCGCCTCTTTTGGTACTCGCTTAGTGGCGATCTTCTCCTCAGGCTTGTCGTCTTCTGGTGTCAACTTTCTCTTGAGTCTTTGGATCTTCCAATGCTCAGGCCCGGCCCAGTTCTTGCGCAAAGATTTATCAAAGTATGATAAGATGTCAACATCGAGATTGTCCTCACCTGCAATACCGACATTTCTAGGCTTCCCATCATCTCCAGATCCAGAGATATCACCTCCGTGACTGAGTTGTAAATCTGCTTCGCTATAGTCCTGACTGGGGGGTATATCAAAGTCTCCTCCAAAGTCGTCGAATCCGCCATCTACGCCTTCATCAGCAATGTCTTCACCCAGTCCCGGTGTTAGCTTTTCGTCCTCATCATCCACAGTGGTATCGGAAAACTGCAAACTTGGGTCCTTGAGAGCCATTTCCAGCTTGAACATTGACGGGCAAACCTCAAGATGTTCCATCTGGTCCAAATCCGGGAAAAAGCGTGTCCTGACTTCATCAAGATCGACGTAATCAAAATCCTCCTCGTAATCTTCAGCCTGTTCCACCTCTTCGTTGGCATTGAATGAGTCGTCTTCTCTGACAAACAGCGGCTTTACAGCTTCGCCATAATCCTGCCCACCTGAATTCTTGTCCAACTCCCCGTCAAACACAACTCGGCCGTGAGCATTTATGACCAACGAGTTCAATAACAGACCCTTTGAACCTCCCTCGTCAAAGTCGGCGCACATTTTTCTAAACAGTGGGTCTATAATCTGGTCAGAAGCATGTTTCTTGAGCTGGAGGCTCTCAAAGTCTTTAGCCAGAGTACTTTCGGCCTTGGTGCTCCGTTTTTTGGACTTTTTCTCCTGTTCCTTTCCCGAGCCATCATTCTCGTATTCGTCATCAGATGCATTTTCTTCATCGCCCTCCCTGGACTGTGCATCAGCGGTGGCTGAAGCTTTCTGGATCTTCTTGCTGTTTTCGGCCAAACCACTCAGAAGCTTGCCGGTCTCATTGGCCACTGAGTCAATTCGGCTCGAGTAGATCTTGACACACCCATCAAGCGCATAACTTGCGCGCTGGAAGTTGATTTTGTCGCCATCCATAAGCAAACTCATGTCGTGGAAGTAGTCAATCAGGGCAAAATTCCACGAGTTATCGGCATTGATCTTATTGGCTTTCACCAGTTTCATCCACTGCTCAAAGTTGGCCATCACCGGCACAGCATTTTCAGTCGAAGAGCCCGATTTGAGCTCCCGTGCAGCCTGGACCAGCGACTGCCGAGGGTTTGTCTTACCTCGAGTGTCAATAGATTGACGCCTGTGCTCCTTTTCTGCAGCATCGTCATTCACATACACCTCCGACGTGTTAGCGCTGACAATCCGAGACCGAACATTGTTCAGATTATTGGAGATATTGCGTTGTCTGGGCGCCATGGATGAGGGCTGAAGGTGAGTTTGGCAGGTTTGTTTATTTCCTTCTTTTGGAGAGGTGTACACGTGACCAAAAAACAACAATGAGCCGCATCCCAACCAGGCACGTTCAAACGTGCAGGTGAATCGCGTATTTTAGTAGATTGGCGTGATATTGATGTAGTTTGAATTATAAATAATCCTCGGTTACGTTACAGTTGGTAGGTGATGCTATGTTTGTTGGATATCTTACTTAGATTATGTTACTGTCTCATCGTCTCCACCAAAATGATATATCACATACCACCACGTCACCTAATATATTAATATATATACCCCTGGGCTCCTCTCACATTTTCAGCTTCTTTCCATCACTTGCCCTAATGTCCACCGAACAGCTCGAGGAGTTTCTCATCGAGTACCTGAAATCTAACAGGTACTCCATCTTCCGTCAGCTCCCCATCAAGCTCATTGATCTGTATCGCCGTATGCAAACCCTCCCTGAATTCCCCTTTGCAAGCATTTCTCACTTTGAAAACCTCTGTGAGGGCCTCCATTACTGCCTTCAGACCATATTCGTGCTAGAACCTATTGGCAAACAGAGCTCTGTTTTAGCCGGGTGCTACTATGAGCTCGTCTTCTTCGATATTATACATCTCGAAAGCTGGCTCATCGGTTGGTCGCTCACAGATGCTGCCGAATGCGCTTCGTCGTCGTCGCTGTCAGAGCCAAGCTCTCCAGTGGGGCCTCCGCAGGGCAACGAGCGCGAATTGATCGAGTCAATTCCACTCACCGAGCACGTCATGAACATCGTCAACGACGAGTCGACTTATCTCAGCGATATGCGCAAAGAACTCGAGTCCATGCTTACCTTTGAGACTTCCAAGCATGTGCTGCGCCGAGAACAGGCGTGCCTGGTCCCTGAGAAACCGCTCGTCGGCATCTGCAATCGGGGAAGCAGATCAACATGCTTATCTCAGGGTCGACTGAGATGCCTTGAAAAGATCCACTTTGAGCCTGTCATCACCTCCAATACAGATCTGTCCATTGGTGATTGCTCGTACCTGGATACATGCTATAAGGGCAAATCTTGCAAATATGCTCATTATAAGATCACGTATCCCGAAAACGACGATCGAGGAGCCTCCAAGACAGCTCACGCGGCACCAGCGCCTGGTTTCTTTGAGACTGAGCACTATTTGTCTCCTGAGACCCAGCATCCGTACCCGAGCCAGTGGATCAGTACCGACATCAAGAAGCTGGACTTTGCACGCTTGGGCAAGTTTACAGCCATAATTGCAGACCGTAAGTGTGTAATAGTGTATATCAGTTTGTACTGGCATATTTGTTATAGTACATCTGTTCTGGTATACCGCTGTTAGCCAGTATATCTCAGCCAAATCGCTAACCTCTAGCACCTTGGGATATCCATATGAATAGCTATCAACAGACATCCTCAGGTTTCCTAACCGATCAGGAAATAGTCGACCTTCCAATGAGTCATCTCCAAACAGACGGGCTCTTCTTCCTGTGGGTAACAGGCCGAGCACTCGACGTAGGCCGGCAATGTCTGGCCAAGTGGGGCTACAGCCAAGTCGAAGAGATCATCTGGTGTAAAACGAATCAATTGGGTCGAATTATCTGCACCGGGCGCACTGGCCATTGGCTCAATCACTCCAAGGAGCACTGCCTAGTAGGAACCAAAGGAAACGTCGACTGGATGATCAAAGGAATCGACGTCGACGTGGTAGTTTCAGCTACTCGAGACAAGTCACATAAGCCCGACGAGCTTTACGACATCATTGAGCGACTGGTGGGTCCAAACAGCAGGAAGCTGGAATTGTTTGGCCGAGACCACAACATCCGGCCGGGTTGGTTGACTATCGGAGACCAGATTTCCAGTACACGAGTTGTAGAGCGCGGATTGATGAGCAGTTTCGGAAGATAAAGATTTCAGGGATTTTTATATGCAAATGCTGTTTGAGAAGCGGTGTTTGAAGTGTCTCATACTGTGTGCAGTACTCTGCCCCTCTCCTTCTCGTACTTGGCCATCGTTGCCCACTTTCCCCTTATATATGCATATTCATCTATAAAATTCACCAATGTCTTTTATCTTTTTCCTCTACAATCTTTCCTTCTTTCCTACCACTCCATTCCCGTTTGTTTCGCTTTGACCACAACTCCACATTCCAATTTTCCAAAAAGCACCCACGACACCAATGAGGCGGATCAAAATCCGGGCTCCACGTATAGTATGTAGATTTAGCAAACTCTCAGTAATTCCTCCGTACAGTACTAACTTGACCTAGAACACCTCCAATGACGTTGACTTTGACGACATGTGGTTAGGCAGATTGGCCCCGGCCATTCGAGAAATCCAGCATAAAAACTCGTCACAATTGTCGTTTGAAACTCTGTACAGAACGGCTTATACGTTGGTTCTGCGCAAATTCGGCAAAAAACTGTATGAAAACGTCCAGCTGGAGATCCAGGCCCGTCTCGCTGACGAGATCATGCCGGAGCTGGCTCCTCTGTTGATCCAGTCCGAGTCCATCGAAGTCCTTAGAGAAGTCGACAGAATATGGACAGACCATTGTCTGTGCACTCGTATGATCAGTGATATTCTCATGTATCTCGATAGGGTGTATTCTCGCGAGGCCGGCTTGCCTCTGGTGTACGATGCAGGACTCATGCTGTTCCGAGATGCCTTGGTCAGAAACCCTCGTTACAATGTCGGCCAGTATCTGTACCGAACGGTCATTGCTGAGATTCGGCGGGAGCGCCGGGGTGAAGCCATTGACTCGTTGGTTATCAAAAATACTGTAAATATGCTGGAGTCGCTGCCATCTGGCCCACGTTTCGACAGTGAGAGTCTTTACCAGGCCGATTTCGAGCCCTTACTAGAGGAGGCGTCTCGCGAATTCTTCGAGCAGGCCCGTGACCGCATCATCTCCGAAGGTAACGAGGCTTCCATTTATATTCGAAAAGTCCAGCAGTGGCTCGACGAGGAGAACTCTCGTGCTACCATGTATCTGCCGCCAAGCACGCCTCTCAAGGTCATTCCTATTATTGAGAAAGCTCTTATCACCGACCGCATAGATGATGTCATGAGAAATCCCAATACTGGGTTTGTTTTCTGGTGTGATAACGCCATGTATGACGATCTGTCTTTACTGTATAATCTTGTTGGACGAATCGATCAGCGCTACACCTGCATAAGAGTCGTTCTTGAGGCACGTATAGCTCAACATGGTAATGAAGTCAATCATCTGGCTAAACAGCAGTCTGACGAAGCGCGAGAAGCCAAAGCCCGTGGCGATAAAGAGAAGGCCCAGAGCCTGAATCCTACGGCTATTTCGATAAACTGGATCTCTAAGGTATTGGAGCTTAAACAAACATATGATACCATTCTGGAGAGATGCTTTGACAGCAATCGGGGAATACAAATGTCACTCGAAAAGGCCTTCTCTGACTTTGTCAATGCAAACAAAAAAGTATCTGAATTCCTATCTTTATTTATTGATGATCATCTCAAGCGTTCTCTAAAAGGGAAATCTGACGTCGAGGTGGAAGAGGTCCTCGACAAGGCACTGATTCTTTTCCGCTTTATCTCAGATAAAGATCTCTTTGAAATGTATTATAAAGCACATCTTGCTAAACGTCTGCTCTCCGGCAAATCGATTTCTGAAGAAGTGGAAAAGTCCTTTATCAGCAAGATTCAGAGAGAGGTCGGTACGTCCTTCACGTCTAAACTCGAGGGAATGTTTAGGGATATGAAGGTATCCAGAGATACCATGGCTCTGTTCCGAACAGCCAAGCAAAAGCATACGCATCTTCAAACCAGCATTGATATCAACGTCAACGTGTTGACGTCTACTTATTGGCCCAGCGGCGTACATAACACTACTGCGTCAAACATGAGCATAATTCCTCCAGCAGTGGATGAGGCAAAGAGCAGCTTCGAGGAGTTCTATCTGTCGCAGCATTCCGGAAGGATTCTGTCGTGGAATTCATCTTTGGGAACTGCCGACGTGCGAGCTCGATTCAAAAAGCGCACTCATGAGATCAGCATGCCTACTTTGGCTATGGTCATCCTGCTACTATTTAATGATGTGCCAGATGGAGAGGGCCTGACCTACGAAGAGATCAAGAATGCCACAAACATTCCCGACAATGAACTTAATCGACACTTGCTTTCTATCGCGGTCGCACCAAAAACAAGGCTGCTGAAAATGGTGCCCATGTCCAAGGATATCAAGCCTACTGATAAGTTCTATGTGAACGACAACTTTGAGTCGCCAATGACCAGGATCAAGGTCTTGGCAGTGTCAGCAGGAAACAAGGTAGAAAACGATGCCGAAAATAAGTCGACGATGGACAAGCTGCATGAAACACGGCAGTTTGAGATCGATGCTGCCATTGTTCGCATTATGAAAGCAAGAAAGTCGGTGGAGCATGCAATGCTGGTCGCAGCAGTTACGCAACAACTAGCATCACGGTTCAACCCGGATCCGATGATGATTAAAAAGCAGATCAATAGTCTGATGGAACGAGAGTATTTGGAGAGAGATGCGCAGTCGAGGAATGTGTACAAGTATTTGGCATAGATCTACCAGCTCCAGCCTTCTACATATTCTCTACATATTCATCCTCTAATCTGATCCCCTACATCTTCATCCCCTACACCTTTATTTCCCATAATATAATCCACAGCAGTTACATTCTCTCCGTTGTGTTTATTTCCATCTTTCTTATCTCCGCCCCCGGGTAACCCGTACATTTGTGTCTGGGCCTTTTGGAACATTTTTCGTCACTACAACCACACCACAACCACCCTGTTCAGCCCTGTTGGATATCCTCGCATACCGGACTAATCCATCATCTGTTTAGGTTTCTTGTCGTGTTTCAGTTGCAGGTGTTTCACGTGTATATTTGGAGGCGTTTATCGTTATTGGGCCGATCGATTAGTCGTGATAGCAGACATCCAATATGAGTGGCGGGCAGTTTGCTTATTCGAGCGCGCCGCTGCGAACGGTGAAGGAGGTAAGTTTGAATGGAGAAAAATGCCCTTTGAGTTCGGTATATTGACTGGCTAGGTCCAATTTGGTCTTCTTTCTCCAGAGGAAATTGTAAGTTTTGGAGGTTTTTGCAGGGGATAGCATGGAAACGAGGCAAAATAGCTCTGAAATGAGCCAAAAAAAACTTGGAAACGATGGCGAAAACCATCACCATTTTCCGCCGTTTCTTCTTCCCCTTCATATTTCTCTCCGTTCAACTCTAACTTCTTTAGAAAGCCTTAAGCGTAGCCAAAATCGAGTATCCTGAAACCATGGATGAAACCCGACAGCGTCCGCGTATTGGTGGCTTGAATGATCCTAGACTGGGCTCTATCGATCGTAATTTCAAGTGCCAGACCTGTGGCGAAGGCATGTCTGAGTGTCCTGGCCATTTCGGGCATATTGAACTGGCTAAACCCGTTTTCCATATCGGGTTTATCACCAAGATCAAAAAGGTTTGTGAGTCGGTTTGTTTTCACTGCGGAAAGCTTCTTCTGGATGAGTCCAACCCCCTGTTTGCCCAGGCTATAAAAATCAAAGACCCCAAGAGACGTTTTAATGCCGTTTGGTCCTTGTGCAAGGGCAAGATGATATGCGACTCTGACTTGCTTATGGACGACGACGAACCCGGCTTGGGCCCCGAAAAACCAAAAAAAATATCCCATGGAGGCTGTGGAAATACTCAGCCCACTATTAGAAAAGACGGTCTTAAGCTCTGGGGAACTTGGAAGCGAGATAAGATGAGCGAGGATAGCGACCAGCCCGAAAAGCGTATTCTGGCTCCTTCCGAGATTCTCAACGTTTTCAAGCATATTAGCCCGGATGATGTGCAGAAGCTTGGTCTGAATGAGGATTATGCACGTCCGGAATGGATGGTTATAACCGTCTTGCCCGTTCCTCCTCCCCCAGTCCGACCTTCTATTGCCATTAACGAAACTGCTAGAGGAGAGGATGATTTGACGTATAAACTTGCAGATATACTAAAGGCGAATGCGAATGTTCAGCGTTGTGAACAGGAGGGTGCCCCGGCGCATGTTGTCAATGAATTCGAATCTTTGCTTCAGTACCATGTCGCCACTTATATGGATAATGACATTGCCGGCCAGCCTCAAGCTCTACAGAAGTCGGGTCGACCCGTAAAGTCTATTCGTGCTCGACTAAAGGGTAAAGAAGGTCGTCTTCGAGGTAATCTGATGGGAAAGCGAGTGGATTTTTCTGCTCGAACGGTTATTACCGGTGACCCAAACCTTGATTTAGATCAAGTTGGTGTGCCAATGAGTATTGCGAAAACTTTGACGTACCCGGAGATTGTGACCCCTTATAACATCCAGCGATTGACTGAACTCGTTAGAAATGGTCCAAATGAGCACCCTGGTGCCAAGTATGTCATTCGAGATACTGGCGAGCGTATTGATTTAAGGTATCATAAGCGTGCTGGTGATATTGCTTTACAATATGGCTGGAAAGTTGAGCGTCATATCAATGATGATGACCCGGTCTTGTTCAATCGTCAGCCTTCTTTGCATAAGATGTCTATGATGGCTCATAGAGTAAAGGTTATGCCTTATTCTACGTTTAGACTGAATTTGTCGGTCACGTCGCCATATAATGCTGATTTCGACGGAGATGAAATGAATCTGCATGTTCCACAATCTGAAGAAACTAGAGCTGAGCTCAGTCAGATTTGTGCCGTTCCTCTTCAGATTGTGTCTCCCCAGTCAAATAAACCTGTCATGGGTATTGTACAAGATACTTTGTGCGGTATTCGCAAGCTGACTGTTAGAGACACTTTTATTGATTTCGATCAGGTAATGAACATTCTTTATTGGGTGCCGGAATGGGATGGAGTTGTACCACCTCCAGCTATTTTGAAACCGAAGCCACTTTGGACGGGTAAACAAATGGTTTCGTTGGCAATTCCAAAAGGTATATTTATGCAGCGGTTTGATGAAGGAAATCCCGCGCACAGCCCAAAAGATAATGGTATGCTTGTCTATAAGGGCGAAATCATGTACGGAGTAGTTGACAAGAAGACCGTCGGTGCCACTGCTGGTGGTCTTATTCACACTGTATTCCGTGAAAAGGGCCCATATGTTGCCGCTGCTTTCTTTGGTAATATCCAAAAGATAGTCAATTTTTGGCTTCTGCATAACGGCTTCTCTGTTGGTATTGGAGACGCTATTGCAGATGAAGACACTATGAGGGATATTGCTGGTACGATTGCTAGTGCCAAACAAAAAGTGCAAGAGCTGATTGTGGAAGCCCAGGAAAATACACTTTCTCCGGAGCCCGGCATGACTCTTCGAGAGTCATTCGAACATAATGTGTCAAGAGTTCTCAATCAGGCCCGTGATACTGCAGGTCGATCTGCGGAGACCAGTTTAAAAGATTTGAATAACGTTAAGCAGATGGTGGTCTCTGGTTCAAAGGGTTCTTTTATTAACATTTCTCAAATGTCGGCCTGTGTGGGACAACAGATTGTCGAGGGTAAGCGTATTCCGTTCGGTTTCAGCGATCGATCGCTACCGCATTTTACCAAGGACGACTATAGCCCTGAATCGAGAGGGTTTGTAGAGAATTCGTATCTCAGAGGTCTAACTCCTCAAGAGTTTTTCTTCCACGCTATGGCTGGTCGTGAAGGTCTGATTGATACTGCAGTGAAAACTGCTGAGACTGGTTATATCCAGCGAAGACTTGTCAAGGCATTGGAAGATGTTATGGTATCTTATGATGGTACTACTAGAAACTCTTTGGGTAATATCATCCAGTTTGTTTATGGTGAGGATGGACTGGACGCCACTCAGGTTGAAAGGCAAACTGTGGACACGATTCCTGGTTCGGATGAATCATTTGAGGTAAAGTATAGAGTTGACCTTCTTGGAGACGTTAGATACCAGATTGAACCCCGTTTGTTAGAAAGTGGTAACGATATTGTTGGTGACAGCAAGTTGCAGAAGACTCTCGATGAAGAGTACGAGCAGTTGCTTGAAGATCGAAGGTTTTTACGAACATTCGTCTTCCCGGGTGGCGACAGTAATTGGCCTTTACCAGTTAATATTAGGCGAGTAGTACAGAATTCTCAGCAGATCTTCAGCATTGATCGAAACAAGGCTAGTGATCTCACTCTTCAAGAAATTGTTGAGGGTGTTCAGAATCTGTGCGAAAAGTTGGTGGTTGTTCGTGGATCAGGAGAGGTGCTGGATAGTGCTCAGAATGACGCTGCGCTGTTGATGAGATGCCTTGTGAGATCTCGTTTGGCCTGCAAACGAGTTATTCAGGAGTATAGACTGAATCGTGCTTCGTTTGAGTGGGTCCTGTGCGAGATTGAATCACAATTTGCGAGGTCGCTCGTAAATCCTGGAGAAATGGTTGGCGTCCTTGCAGCACAATCCATTGGTGAGCCTGCTACTCAAATGACTTTGAACACATTCCACTATGCTGGTGTATCGTCTAAGAATGTCACTCTAGGTGTACCTCGTTTGAAAGAAATTTTGAACGTGGCCAAAAATATTAAGACCCCGGCGTTAACTGTATATCTTCAACCCGACGTTGCCATTGATATCGAGCAAGCTAAGTTGATTCAGTCAAAGATTGAGCATACAACTTTGGAAAATGTCACTGCCGCTACTGAGATTTATTACGATCCAGATCCGCGCAGCACTGTTATTGAGGAAGACATGGAAACAGTCGATGCGTACTTTTCGATTCCAGATGAGACCGTGGAAGCTAATATTCATAAGCAGTCTCCATGGCTTCTTCGATTTGAGTTGGACCGTGCGAAAATGCTCGACAAGCAATTAACTATGAGCCAGGTCGCTGAGAAGATATCTGAACGTTTTGGCCAAGATTTATTTGTAATGTGGAGTGAGGATAATGCGGATAAGCTTATCATTCGATGCCGAGTGGTGCGAGAGCCCAAGGACGTTGAGGAAGATGAAGATGAAGAAGAGGATCAGCTTGTTAAGACTATTGAGCAGCATATGCTTGAATCTGTTTCGCTGCGTGGAATCCCTGGAATTTCCAGAGTATTTATGATGGAGCATAAGAAGAGTGTACCTGATGAAATAACAGGTGATTATCAGCAGAAAATGGAATGGGTGCTTGAAACTGATGGCATCAATCTCGCTGAAGTTATGTGTGTTGATGGTGTTGACCCATATAGAACATACTCCAACTCTTTTGTTGAGATTTTATCTGTTCTGGGTATTGAGGCTACGAGAAGCGCCTTGTATCGCGAGATTTTGAATGTCATTGCATTTGATGGTTCGTATGTCAACTATAGACATTTGGCTTTATTAGTAGATGTCATGACCTCTCGTGGCCACTTGATGGCTATAACTCGTCATGGTATAAACCGTGCTGACACTGGTGCGCTCATGCGATGCTCTTTTGAAGAAACTGTGGAGATTTTGCTGGAAGCGGCAGCCTCTGCTGAACTTGATGATTGCAAGGGTGTTTCCGAAAACGTTATGCTCGGCCAAATGGCTCCGTTGGGTACTGGCAGCTTTGATCTTTTCTTGGATGAAAAGGTCCTTGAGACCGTTCCGGTGGATAATTTGCGCGTGCAAGATTATGATAAGGTGAATGGCGGTGTCTTGGTCGATACAGATGGATCGGCAACACCATATGACTCCCGTACGCCTATTCCAATTGGTCATTTCGACGGTATTGATAGTAATGCCTCATTTTCGCCTTTGGTTCATTCTGGTCTTGTTGATGATAGAGGTGGATTCACTGAATATGGTGGTAGCGGATTTGGTGCTGCAAGCCCTCTGGGTGCTTCGTCGCCGGCATATGCCCCAACATCACCGTTTTCATCGTTTGGTGCAACTTCACCTGCATACAACGCTGGTGCCACAAGCCCTGCCTTTGGAGGAACCAGTCCAGCGTATTCTCCTACATCGCCTGGATATTCTCCTAGTTCTCCTGCATATTCACCAACATCGCCGAGCTATTCGCCCTCTTCTCCGGCGTACTCACCAACGTCGCCGAGTTACTCACCTACTTCACCAAGCTACTCTCCGACATCGCCGAGCTACTCTCCTACTTCACCGAGTTACTCTCCGACGTCTCCAAGTTACTCACCTACTTCACCGAGCTACTCTCCTACGTCGCCGAGTTATTCTCCTACCTCCCCGAGTTACTCTCCGACGTCGCCGAGCTACTCTCCCACTTCCCCGAGTTACTCGCCAACGTCACCAAGCTACTCGCCTACTTCACCAAGTTACTCTCCGACATCGCCGAGTTACTCACCTACCTCACCTTCTTTTTCGCCGACGTCTCCTCAGTATTCACCAACGTCGCCGCAATATTCACCGACCTCGCCAAGCTACTCGCCAACATCTCCGCAGTATTCGCCGACGTCTCCAAAGTACTCACCGACGTCACCACGATAAATGTGATGCAGATATGTTTTCGGTTGAGAGTTTGTGCAAGTTGGAACTTGTATATGATAAAAAAAAGATGCACTTTAATGCGTTATATAACAGAAAAAATGAAGCATTTCAAGAAACTTTTGCAATCATTCTAAAAATATTATTGTTTAAAATGTTTAGGAATATACATAATAGGTTATTATTACGACGTGATCTGAAAAGGCATGTCCATGGCGCTTGAGTTGTGAATTCCGAATAAGTCGAAGCGCATGAAATCTGGCTAGCCACTCTGTTAAAAGTCGCGAATCGAACCATTTTGACCTTGGCAATGATCAAGAGTGATAGCTGAGGTATTGGAGGTGTTCCAGTAATGAATAAGAGAGCTTCGGAATTGAAGGAGGCTAAGAAACTGCGCAAGAAGATTGTCTCGCAGCGGTACACTCTCAAGCACTTTGAAAAGGCAATATTGCTGCAGCTTATGTACCAGTGCTTTGAGTCGCCGTTTGATGATACAGACTCGCAAGACAAGTCGGACGAGGAAACCACCGTTGAGGGTAAAGAAGAGAGAGTTAAGAAACGGAGGAACAAACTATGTACAGTGAAGGCGATCCACGGGTCTTTTACAGCAGTAAAGCGAGGACTTGACAGAATGAAACATGCTGCAACATGTGTGCGTAAGCTACGGAAGAAGCAGATTGGGGAATGAAGGGTGAAGAAGGTTGTAATGGTATTAAGAGGGTATATGCTGCAGGATATGGTATAATACGAGGTATACTGTAAGCTACCCAGCACTATCAAGTATACATGGTGGTTAATGTAATACTGTAAGAATAAGCAGGTAAATATAAAGAGGTTACACAAGAATAACCAGGTTAATGCGACGATATAGGTATAAGCATGGTAGCCTGAGCCTAAAAACCTGAGTCTGAAAGGTTGGCTTTATGATGCCGCAAGTCATCTCAGCATTTAGGAAATACGCCATCACTAAATATATCAATATATCAGTTGATATCATTCTCGCCGAACATCAATACTACTAATACTAATATCATGAGTAATATCATAAGTAGCACCATTCTCACTACCGTCATCCTCAGTAGCGCCATCCTCCTTAAATCTAACCGAATTTACTGCACAACCTCGGATTGCCCCTCCTGGCAATGCGGTAAAACCAGATGTCCATAACTTATAAATAACAGCACCGCACAATAACAGCACAGACTTAAACTTAGACACGACCTAGATAACTAAATCAACCTTGTATTTGTAAACTAAATTTTCACCATTTAAGTTTGCTTTATAGACAGTCTTTGCTGATATTTCATCATGTCGATAAGCTTTGATCATCATCACTTTAACCGTTTTGGGAGACCAGCTCCGTTATCTACCGGTTGACAAAATAAAACTCCACCCATAAAATAGGAAATAGAGGAATATATTTCCAAAAAGGAAATTCACGTGCATTTATATATCGCTCTCAGGCAGAAAAAACAAAAAAAAACCAACAAGTAACTTTTTTCAGTCGGTGCCACCCCGCTTGACTGGTTCCTCGTTTGGCTTTTGCTTCCCATTAATTTGACTTCTCACCTTATCCACCACAACAAGTCCTTGAACAACAAGGGAATTGCTCGCTCGTCGACTGGTTTTGCTGCTTCTTTCCTGGTGCTCTATCTATTAATAGGTCCCTTTTAAATTCTCGCTGTGATCGCTTAGCCTGATTGTATCGTAATATCATGAGCACTCTAGACGCCCCCCTTGCGCCAACTTCTGAATACAAGGGCGCCGAGCCTGTTGCCAATGGCAAAGTAAAAGACAACGAAGAAATCGCAACTTCCCTGTTTGTTCAGCATTTGTCTAGTTATCCGGCCGTTGCTGCTCTGGCCAGTCTTGCCGCTAGCAACAGCGTCGTCAAGATATTTGTTTCCAACGCCATTCCGCTCGTCATGTACATCAACGACCGATCCAAGCCTGTGGCTGACCCCGTGGTTAAGAGAGCTTCTCCTATTATCCACCGGGTCGACAAGTTTGGCGATGATGTCCTGACCAGTGTCGACAAGAGGTTTCCTCAACTCAAGACCACCGAGCCCAAGGACGTCTACGCGCTGGCTACCAAGCCTGTTGATGACGCCAGCAAATCGGTTTCTGCTTACACTGAATCTGCCAGAAGCGCTGTGACTCACCGTCTGATTGATCCAGTCAAGTCTGCTGCTCACACTGCCAGAACTCAGTACTCCAAGGTCTATGACACCCAGGGCAAGGCGCTGGTGCGTTCTAGAGTGGATCCTCTGGTGTTGCCGTTGAACAACCGAATTGAAGCCGTCATTGTTGCGTATTTGCCTGAGGCAGGCGAGGGCACCCAGCTGCCCGGCTCGGACGACGTGTCCAACGAAGTCAGCCGCAGCTGGAGACTGGCGCGTGCCGCTTATCGTCGTGCAGGCCCTGCCGTTGAATCGCAGGTGTCTCATGCCAAGGAGTTCCCTGCCAAATCAGTGGACCATGTGCAGACCATTTACAAATCCAAGCTAGCTGACCAGGAAGCCAACGGCAAGAAGCCAGGCCTGTACTCCAGCGCAGTGGCCGGTCTCGGCACGTGCTACCAATTGACGGAGGAAGGCCGCAAGGTGTTGTCGGAACGGCTGCAGAGCCAGCGGGAACAGCTGTACAAGAATGTGTCGTCGGCCGAAGAAGAGGCCAAGTCCCGGGTTAGTGGAGCGTCTGACTATCTGAAAAGTTTCATTCCTGGCTACAACAAAAGCAGCCAGAAGCCCAACGGCGAGGCGACAGAGGTCACGGCCGAATGATTTGGAGTTTGAGTGTTTGTTGAAGGTGTTGGTTTTACTTTTATATTTGGAATAATTTTATAGAAAAAAAAGACAAAAAAAATCACCGGGCATTGTTATATCCGTATAATCACACGTTAAAACACGACAAGATTCTTCATGTAATACGCGAGGTGTTCCACGCATCCACCACAGTTGCGTCATCGCATCGGATTCCGTCAATCACATTTGTCGCAATATAAGCACCCCCCTCCTGCATGGCCAGAACTATCAAGAAACCACGGCCAATGACCTCAGACAGCCAGCCGCTTCTGAACGGGTCGCCTGAGCCCGCCAGCTTCAGCACGCTGGCCAAGCAGGTGGTTGCCAATGCCGTCACTGCCAACGCATTAGTAATCGAGCTGGGCCTATTGGGCATCGCCAGCAGTGTCTACTACGGGGTATTGTCGACACCAGTCATTTTGTTTACAGGGCATCCGTTGTCCAACGTTTTGGGCTTGCTTGCAGTGGTCAACGGTGTGCTGCTCGTGCAACCGCCGCCACTGAGCGCTGCTCATAAGACAGCTGGTGGAACTCTGCATGGCCTGCTCAACTCAGCCGGCCTGCTATTTTTCCTTGCCGGATTTACGTTTATTTTCTACAACAAATACTCGCACGCTGCCGACCATATCACCACGTGGCATGCCTTTTTCGGCATCATCTCCTATAGTCTCTACGTTGTAGTTACGCTGTTTGGAGCAGCCATCTTCTGGCTGCCCAAGCCCGTGTTTGGGTCCGTTGCCCGGGCAAAGAGCTTCTACAAATTCCACAGACTCGCCGGCTTTGCGCTATTGACGCTCATTCTTTTCACCATTTTCCTGGCCCTGTATTCAGACTTCAATCAGAATGCTCTGCATATCAATGCGTATGTCCTGGTGGGCTCGATTATTCTGGTAATTGGCGGTCTTTTCAGCCAGCTCAACCCAGCTAAAGTGAAGCTGTGATTTTTAAGTAGCATTGATATCGGGCTCAGCCCTAATGCAGTCACTCGTGCCTCTTTGTACGCGCCTTCTCCCAACTCGCACACCCAGCCAAACCAACTCAACTCTTCTTCCACAACTGAACTTATTTCGTTAGTGTCAACAACTTCGACGAAAAGTAAGTAGCTGAGCTATATTGGGTATTGGAGGTGGTTTGCAAGATGAGACTTGTCCTGCATACAGTTGCGGTCTTTTCCGGCCCCGATCCTGTGAACTTTACCCCGTTTGAAAATTTACTAACACCATCCATAGTGGGTCACCTCAAGGAATACCAAGTCATCGGACGAAAGCTCCCTAGCGAGATTGAGCCGGAGCCCAAATTGTACCGAATGAGAATCTTCGCCCCCAACACGGTGGTGGCCAAGTCTCGATTCTGGTACTTTTTGACCAAGCTGCGACGAATCAAGAAGGCAGCCGGTGAAATCGTTTCCGTCAATGAAATCCACGAGAAGCGTCACACAAAGGTGAAGAACTTTGGCATCTGGATCCGATACGACTCTCGATCCGGTACTCACAACATGTACAAGGAGTTCCGAGACGTTACTCGGGCTGGGGCCGTCGAGTCTCTCTATCAGGATATGGCTGCACGACACCGATCTCGGTTCAGATCCATTCACATTCTTAAGGTTGTTGAGCTGGAGAAAGCTGACGATGTTAAGCGACAATACATTCGACAGCTTTTGACTCCTGGTCTTAAGTTTCCTCTTCCTCATCGTGTCCAAAAGCCAAAGACCATCTTTGCAGCTCAACGACCGTCTACTTTCTACTAAGCATTAATATGTATATTTGTAGTAGATGACTTATAAAGTTACAAAAATGAAAAAATCATGAGTTTTTAATAAAATGGTGGAAGATGGGGTCTAACATGCAGCTCAATGGAAGCTTAACGTTAAAGCGTTGCAAGGCTACAATGAATATATTTGAGTAGTACTAAATGTCATGCTAAATGTTTCTACTTCTGTTATCTCTACTTCCTGTAATTAAAACTTCTCTAATCTTTTCTCTGTTGTTCATCAAAAAACTCTGGCCAACTCCACCGTTAGCCACGTGACCCTGTTTATATCCCTCCATTCATTGTTGATTCCATCTTATCATCTTCTCCCCTTCCACCATGTCCAAACCAAAGGAAAAACAGAATAAAGACGATGTATTAGAAATGCTCAATAACCTGGAGAAGGAAACTTCTGCTTCCAGTAAGAAGAAGAAGGCCGCAGCCTCTAAAGCTGCTCAGGCGTCCGGGAAAGGGGATGACGACATCATGGGATTTCTGGATAGCTTGACAACTAAAGGCAGCAGGCCGAGTTCTGGGCGTTCCACACCCAATGCCAAGGGTAGAAACTCGTTTGTGGAAGTGCGCGCGTCAGACTTGGAGAATACAAGCAGCAGCGGCGACGAGATTCCTAATAAGGGCAAGGAGCCCGTTTCTCAGCAACAGCCCAGGGAGGCATCGCCTTCGCCTGGTCCGGATCCTTTGGCTTCTCTTACCAGCTGGTGGTCTAAGAATAAGGCCGGTATCTGGGATAGTGCTGCGTCTGCCGTCAAGCAGGCTGAGGCGACGGTGCGGAACCTGCAACCTGAAGTGTCGCACTCATCACGAGCACTAGAAAGCATCATGGCCGATCGGTTCTCCAGGCTGGGACTCAGCAAGACCTTGCTTCAGAACACTCTGAGCTCGGTGCTGGAAACCATTGCTCCTCCCATTAGTATGCATGAACAGCTAAAGATCCACGTGTTCCATGATATGGTTGGATATCCTTCAATTGACGGAATTGTCTATTCTGTATTTGATCGGGTGATGCAGCAGGTCGAAGGAGGTGGCGATCTTACTATGATTGTGCAGAAAGGAAAGGAACGGCATTTGCGTGGGTCCGATGAGCAGCAGAAGAGAGTTCTTGGACTGTACTACGGTACACTGCTGGAGGCCAAGAAACTGGCTTTTGCAAACATTGAGGAGTCGGCCAAAACTAACGAGGAAGAGGAGCAGCAACGTCAGAAACATCAGCAGGAGCAGATAGAGAAGGAGACGGAGAAGGCTGGTGAGGGTGGCACTGAAACGCATTCAGAGCAGCCTCTGTACCGAGTGTCGAACATATTCCTGTCAATTCAGCCTGCGTCGCTAGCAGTTGAGAACGACGATAAGACCACCAAGGATCCTAACAGCATATTTCCTACCGACTCGTCGACGTTTTTCTTCATTATTTATCTATATGATCCCAGCAATGATATCAAGATCTCCACTGTTTCTCAGGCTTTTCCTTCCCTGTGGGCTGAATGGCTTGACGGCGACGAATCAATGTTCATGAGCTTTGATGCTGACCCCCGCGACTGGGTCATTGACTGGATTGAAGAGGGGCTCAGTTTGGCCGTCGGAACAGTGGCTCAGAGCTACGTGGCCAAACGTATGGGCGTAGATGCCTTATATAAAGTCAAGCAGGAGGTCGAAAAGGCGACTAACACGGAATAATTAACGCAGGATATCTTACTTAGGTTTTATTATGACTGTCAAAGTACGTGATTTGAAAGGCTGTCCTCCGCATCTTTTCAACATTCTGTCCACTGTTACCCAGTATTTCGCCCATTAATAAGTAATGTAACGTATCTAATTTGTTTGTTCTGTTCATGCAAAAACCCCGGCATCATACGGTCTGGTGGTAGAAAGCTTTACCACGGCCCACATGAGGCATGCGCTTATGACGGGAATGGTCAGGTTATCGTCGAAGAAATCAAAAGCTTCCGAAACGGCGCCAATAAAGCCACAGATGACAATGAGCGGGCCTAGCTTGATGGACGATGATTCTGCCGACCAGCTGACGTCGCCCGGTCGGTTATAGTAGTTATACCTGGGGATAAACACTTCGTAAAGAAGCCAACAAGAAATCATTCCCGTGGCAAAAGCAGCCAGAGAACCAGCTAAGCTTTTACTGCCGATCTTGGGTGTAAGATACCCATATGCTCTACCGACAGTAGAGGCGGCGGTGTCGGCCCACGACAGTAGCAAAACGGCCAGGAGGCAAATGTCCTTAGGAAAAACGAGGAAAACGATTATCAGGCCTACTAAATACCAGACAACTCCGTTTACAGTATTAACCTCTTTTTCCCTCATCAGAAAGCCCACGTATTTTACATAGAGCTGGTTGAAAGAGCTCGAACGCAGTCGCAGGCAGTCAATGCTTCCAATTACAGCCAACATGGCAACCAGAACAGGCGTCACCTGGTTCAAATTCACTCCAATCGTGTATAGCCAGAGAGTCAAGAACCCTATAGAAACATGCAAAATTTTTCGAGGAACCTCATGCTTATGTATAAACGAGCCAAACTGCTTATGCGATGGTATAGTAATGCCCAGAGCCGACGACAGCGATGTACTGGAAGGGAATCTTGATTTCGCCAGGCCCGGATCGAGCGCGGCGTCTAACGACTTGGAATCGTCGCTGCTGGCAAGCTCGGTATCGGAACCTTCCAGAGCCGACGACGGCGTTGTCGACGCGGAAATGCTCTGTAGCGACTCGGCGCTGGAAATGGACTCAAACGACTTGGCCTCATCGGCATCGTCATTGGCTAGCCGATACCTGACGGGTTTGACCATTTTCTCCAAGTAGTGGCGCGTTCAACGAGCCGGTATTAAATATAAGTTGCACACAATAACTTAGGCGACCCGACTTTGTCTACCAAGCGATCACGGGATCACTCAGGAAGTGATGGGTTTGTTTTATATGGACGCGCCGTTTTCAATATAGTAGTATTGTTAGTGTCAGACTGGCTTGACAAAGACGGTAATCTTATTGGCCTTTTCGGTTAAGCTTGACAGCGATAAAAATTGTTTCTTGGGAGACGCACGTGACCGGTACAGATGCGGAGAATATCCTTCAAAGTGCTTGTTTTGCTAGGAAAAGTAGACTTATGCTGATAAAAGGTATTTTATCGTCTTTTGCCGGTATGTTTAACGTTCTATGCTTGCGGTTGTGTTAAACGCTGAGTTGTTTTATTCAGAATTAAGTTTGCTTGCGGAACAAATCTTAATCAAGTAATAGCCCTTGTCGATAGCAACATAACACCTTGTAAGTTTACTTCTTTATAAGAAATCTTCTTTATACGTAAATTTACTCCAGTTAGATATATAAAATGTAAAATATTCAGTCAGCCCAAGCGTAATTGGCCACAGCATAATCCGCCAAAGCTATAAATGTCCCTACGCAACCTCCAGTCGATACGTAGCTATCTCAAAGGCTCGCAGCTCAATATTCACCTTGGACCCTTCACCGGCCGTCTCCACACCAATCTCGTCCTTATCGTCTTCCAGAATATTCGTTTTGTACGCCTTGCCAATCTTGAACTTGGAAACTAGACTTCCTGACGAGCGGCCGCCCAATGACTCGTACACACGTACAATGATACTCTTTCTCCTGGATGACCTCGGTGTAAGATCACCGACTGAAACGTCCGCATCGTCCTCCGCACGCTTAACAGCACTTACAATGATGTTGCTGGCTCCTTCGAATGAAATAATATCAAACTTGGGCACATTTGTTAATGTACCACTAATTGGCGTCACCTTCAATGGGTAATTGTAGTTAAACGATGCCCGTACGGTAGAAGCACTCAAAGGCCCTGCGTGGGGCACAATAGCCCACCTCATTTTATGACGACCCATATCTGCGTTTGCGTCTGGAGCCTTGGGTGCTCGCAGTAAGCTCAATCTCATGGTATTTCCATGAGTGGCAAATCCATACTTACTGTCGTTGAGTATGCTAACACCATATGTAAAGTCACTCAAGTCCGCGTACTTGTGGCAGCATACCTCAAACTTTGCAACGTCCCAGTACGTATTATAGTGGGTTGGCCTCTTAACTGCACCATACATCGAGTCATATGTGGCCGAGTCGCTATGAACATCCACCGGAAACTCAACTTTCAAAAACTTGCATGCCTCTCTCCACTCAACCTCCGCACTGATGTCGACCATGCTAACAGATGATACAGCGTCAAGAGCGATAATGGTCTTAATCCAACTGTTCTCACTTATTTGCTGTTCCACGATAACGGAAGCCCTTAAGGGTCCTCTCTCATAGACACGGGCCTTGCCAGTAGGAATAGCCTTGACTTTTCCTAAAGAAAAAACTTCTGTATCCCAGCCCTGGAAACTCAGAGGCTCGTCGTCAAAAATCACGTACTTATTAGCAGGCCCTCCTCGGAGAACTTCACGCCTGTGCTCAATGTCATACAGCGATGTGATCAGACCGTTCTGGATAGTGACTCGCAAGTAGGCATTCTCCAGTACATACCCGTTCTTGATGTTCTGTACCACCACATGAGAGCTACTTCCTAAAGCTTCCTTTTGTGAAAAGGATACCGTTCCCGGTCCCCGTGCGTCCACAAGAACATAGTTTCCGTCTTCTGCTGCCTGAGTCAGTGAACCTTTTTCAATAGCAATTTCCTCCCCAACCTTAATGATCTCGCTTCGAGCCCATGGCAGTGTATTCAGAACTATGTTATTGCCGGACTTTGGTTCGTCTGCTTTTATCACTTGTGAAGCTGCCAAAAGAGTCGCTAATACTTCGGCTCCTGTTTTAAAGATGTGGGATGAAATTTCCTCCACATCTTTATAAGCTAGCTCGATGGCCGATCCAGGAAGCACGTCGTGAAACTGATTCAGAAGAAGAAGGCCCCACATTGCATCAAACTGTTTCTTGGGGTACTTGTACTCTGGCACAGTCAACGATACAGCTGTTGCCAAATACTCCAAATCATGTAGAAGCACTTCAATGGTTCTATTATACCTCTTCGTGTTAGCTTGAGTAGTATAAGTTCCCCTATGAAATTCAAAATACAGCTCACCAACCCAGGTCACCAGTTTCTTGCCCTGGTCAGTCTTGGTTAACACTTTATCAAAAAACTTGTCAGCATCTCCATTCATTGAGACTTTTGGCAATCCGCCAACAGTCTCTGCAATACCTCTTGCTCTTCTCATTCGCTCAAGCATCTCCACCGTAGGACCACCACCACCATCACCGAAACCAAACACCATCAAAGAATCTTCATTTATATCTCGATTCTTATGATTTGAAACGTTCTTGACGTACTCGTCGACCGAGCAGTAGCAGTTGTACGTGTCTGCTGGAGGCATATGACATACCACCTGAGAACCATCCAAGGCAACCCAGTTGAAGGTAGTATTGGGGAAATTGTTTATGTTATTCCAGCTGAGCTTTTGGGTTACAAACCTGTCGAGTTCAGCTTGGCGACAAAGCTGTGGGATTTGAGCAGAGTAGCCAAAAGTATCAGGCAGCCAGTATGTCTTGGATCTGACACCAAAGTTAGATTCGAAAAATCTCTGCCCATACAAAAATTGCCGGCAGATTGACTCTCCAGAAGGCATGTTAGTATCACTCTCAACCCATGAACCTCCAATGGGGATAAATCTACCCTTTTTGACAGCCTTTTTCAGACGCTCAAAGACATCAGGGTAGTCCTCCTTCAACCACTGGTACTGAACTGCTTGCGAGCATACAAAGTTGTATTCCGGGTAGCGTTCAATCAAGTCGAGCTGCGTTGACCATGAGCGGCCAATTTTTCGCCGTGTCTCAGCATATGGCCAGAGCCAGGCCGTGTCAATATGGCAGTGTCCAACAGCAGTGACTATCGCATCCTCATCATTTCCCTTGAGAAAGATATCTGCGCTGTCGATCTTATCGCCGAGAAACTGACGGGCAATCTCACGACACGACTTGATGGATTCATCCAAATTCGACTCGTCAAAAGTATCCATAATCTTATTTGCAACTTCCAGGGCTCGCAGTTTCTGCCACGAATTATCAGCGAGATGTGAAGCACACTCGGATATCATGAGGAAGTCGTACTTAAGAGCACGAGCCTCCAGATTGGGCAATACGAGGTCGGCTCGATGCAACGTGAAGTAAACATCGTCGGCCGGCGGTTGGATATTATCATGAGGATCGCCATTGCCAAACATTGCATTGCAGCTTGATTCAATATAGAAAGTGTGCCAATTGCCGTCCTGGTACGACTTGGGTAGCTCCCATTCGGGCCGGTACTCCCCTGAGATTCCGCCTAAAACGGTGCCATCTTCCGTAAAAACCATGCCCTCATTTCCAATATCCCAGTGCAGTAGAACCTGCGGTGCTTTGACCCACTCATCGGGCACTTTAATGGCTACTTTGAACCAGAAAGTGGCCCATGAGGGGCCAAACGACTCACCAGCATGAGCAATGCGAAACTGGCCCTTGACGGCTTCAGCAAACTTGGGTCGCTTGAGATCAGGAATGGCATTGACCTCCAGCTTTACAGCTCCTTCATTGACCCGGCCGAGTTCGAGAAAACTGCAGTTAGAATCCACTCGGACAAGCCATCATTAGTTAACATACTTGGCAAGGTTATGGGCTTTATATTGGCCATTGGAAAGAAACTGGCCCAGCCGGTTTTTAAATATAGGATATACCTTTTTGCCGACAGGATCGGTGTTCAATTGGTTATAACTCATGTCGATGAACAAGAGAAATTGTGCCAATAAACGTTGCCTTATTTATATATGCGGGGGAGCCCAGCCGCATAACTTCCAATTACATGGTGCGTGTTACATTTTGTTACGGATTGGGCATTGTTGAGGCCCATAATATTGGAAAATAGCCGTTTGGAGCGGTTTAGGTAATTTGATTCAGCGAAGGATTAGCGAAGGAATCGCCGAGAGTGGGTTGGATGAGATCATAGAAGAGGATATATGGCTAATGTATAGATGTTTATTTAATGAATAGGTGCATTGATAATACTTTGATAGGGGCATTATTAGATGGATGTTTCACTAGATGACAGTTACTGAGCAGATATATGGTGTTAGTTATCCGTTCATGTTCATATATTATGTGATAGCCAGGCACGCAGCTTAATATACAAGTTATGCTATTCAAAGTATTTGCAATATTCATATTTAGGCTAATATACACAATCTGCAATTTTACGCTTAATATACGCATTCTCTTCAACCTGCTATATGACTATTGATATCGATATTTATCGCTATTTATCAATATCGACATTCTACCTAAATACTCTTCAAAACCACCCGATTCACTATCTTATCCGCCTCTTTCGATTGCCACCAAGTCCCCTTAGGATATGCGTATGTTGAAATAGCCGAATCCTTGAACTCCACCGAATATCCTGGTGCTGTCGGTGTAACTATATACCCGTTGTTGATCAAAGAAGGATGCTCAAATTGATCATGAAGATGCGAAACATACTCCAACATCGACTTCTTTCCAGATATCAATACGTAGTCAATCGTCGCCAGGTGCTGCGTATATTCAGGCAGTCCTACTCCGCCTGAGTGTGGAATCACCGGCACGCCAAATTTCTTGGCCATAAGTAAAACGGCCAGAATCTCATTGATACTGGCCAGTCGACAGGCATCGATTTGGCAAATATCAATGGCCTCGGCCTGGAAAAATTGTTTCCACAATACCTTATTCTGGCACATTTCTCCAGTCGCAACCTTAATCCCGTATGGCTTCAGAGCCTTCCTGATAGCCAGATGTCCAAGCACGTCGTCCGGAGATGTCGGTTCCTCAATAAACCACGGCTTGTAATCTACAAACTTCTTGACATATTCAATTGCCTCAGGCACTGACCAGACCTGGTTGGCATCGGTCATGATCACTGCATCATCTCCAACAACTTTTCGGGCCAATCTAAGTCGTCGCAAATCAGACTCAACATCTCCTCCGACTTTGAGCTTGAAATGCTTAAATCCCTGGCTCTGTGCTTCTTTCAGAAGTGCTTTCATCTTGTCGTCAGAGTAACCGAGCCATCCTGCAGACGTCGTGTAAATTGGAACAGCTTCAGACTTGAGAGCGTCCTGGAAACGAGCATCCTTCCCCTCTTCAGCTTTTTTTAAAATCTCAAGTGCCTCCTCAGGTGTAATGGCATCGGTGAGATAGCGGAAGTCGATCAAATCAACTATCTGCTGGGGAGTGAATTCAGAAACAAGCTTCCACAAAGGCTTTTTTTCCAACTTGGCATACATATCCCACAGGGCATTGACAGTCGCAGACAATGCAAGCTGAGTAACACCTTTTTCAGGTCCAATCCATCGCAATTGAGTGTCTCCAATGAGCTCTTTGAACGTGGCCCCCATATTAGAGGTGATGTCCTCCAGATCACGGCCCTTGATTTTTTCGGCAAAATGCTGGATACAATAAGTAACGACGTCTGTTCCCCGGCCGTTGGTAAAGGTCATTCCCTCTCCTGAAATATCCCCGTCGGTGCGGAACTTGACAAGAGCTGCCGAGTAGTCTCCTAGGAGGTTCATGGCATCGGAGCCGTCTCCACTAAGAGATGTCTACAGTGAGTATTATTCTCAAACAGTACAATTGAAGTGAACTTACGGGAAATCGGATGTCATGAACGGAGTAATCTGTGATTTTCACCATATTTGAACGTTGATTTGGGTATGAGAGATATTTTATGCCAAGGGTCGACTTTATAAGTGATTTAATATCACCCCCACGCGACCCCACAACACCCCACAACACCCCACCTGCCCTGGTAGTATTCGGGGGTCATTTCCGAAAATGATACCGATTAGAAGTATATATTAATGTGATTTTTTGGTATTTAATAGATGTTGTCCAATTTCAATGAAATTGAGATGGTGGTCACAGGATCGGTCTAATCACAGGATAAATTGGCCAAATTGCAGCTCGGATATGGAATAAACCGGCTAAACACAATTAAACCAGTACTACAACCCTTGCATACCTGAATATTCCAAAATCCAGTACTACTTTCCAAAATCACCCTTGATCATTGCGCTATTTCCTGTCCATGCAGCTTTTCTGCTTATGTAATCGATTCACCTCACATTTTTTTTCTTCAACCTGAAATTTTTTTCCTCTAACGAACGACCGAACAAACGAACAAACGCTTTTTGGTATCTAATCAACAGATCCATTACAGCACACGGAATACTTATTTCCATAAAGAAGTGATTTATACCTGACGGATCTGCTTCTGTGCTTTTTTGCCGTATTCCGTATTCCAGCCTTTGAAAAATGACGTTTGTTCTCACCGAAACGGCTGCTGGCTATGCCTTGCTCAAAGCAAAGGACAAGAAAATATACAAGTCCGGGTCAATTATCCAGGATCTTACAGGACCGAATAAGGTTGCTGAACAGTTCAAGGTCAAGGCGTTTTCCAAGTTCGACTCGGCAGCTGCTGCTCTCGAGGAAGTGAACGCGATCGTCGAAGGAAAAGTCAGCAGTAAACTTGCAAGTTTGCTGCAAGAACTCAAAGATGAGAAGAAAACCAGCCTGGTCGTCGCAGACGCCAAGCTCGGCAACGCGATCAACAAGCTTCCAGGCCTCAACTTAAGCATTGTCAGTGACTCGAATACGCTTGATCTTTATCGAGCTATTCGTGAGAACCTGCCGAGCTTACTGCCGGGTCTTACTGAGAAGGATATTTCGACCATGAGTCTTGGTTTGGCACATTCGTTGGGTCGATACAAGCTGAAATTCTCCCCTGATAAAGTCGATACCATGATTGTCCAGGCTATTGCCTTGTTGGATGACCTGGACAAGGAACTCAATACATATGCAATGCGCATTAAGGAATGGTATGGATGGCATTTTCCAGAAATGGCCAAGATCATCCAGGACAATGTTGCCTATGCCAGAGTAATCAAGACGATGGGTTTCCGATCCAGTGCCTCAGAGACGGATTTATCTGAAGTTCTGCCTGAGGAGCTGGAGCAGCAGCTTAAAGATGCTGCAGAAGTATCGATGGGAACTGAAATCACGGACTTTGACTTGATAAACATCAAATACCTGGCCGATCAGGTGATAGACTTTGCTGCATACAGGGAGCAGCTGAGCAGCTACCTATCGAATAGAATGGCTGCTATTGCTCCTAATTTGACTGCATTAGTTGGCGAGCTAGTTGGTGCGCGCTTGATTGCTCATGCCGGCAGCCTGATTTCTTTGGCCAAGGCCCCTGCTTCCACTGTTCAGATTCTCGGTGCTGAAAAGGCCTTGTTTCGTGCTTTGAAGACTAAACATGACACTCCTAAATATGGGTTGATATACCACGCTTCTTTGATTGGCCAGGCGTCTGGAAGAAATAAGGGTAAAATTGCACGTATGCTAGCTGCCAAGGCATCTGTTAGTCTGAGATATGATGCTCTTGCAGAGGACCGAGACGACATTGCAACGATCGGCATTGAAGACCGAATCAAAATAGAAAAACGACTGAGCGGTTTGGAAGGACGAGATCTTTCAACCACAAGGGCAGTTGTTAACGGGCGAAACCAGGAGAAGGTAACGCTGACTAGTGCTAAGATTTATAATGCGGATGCGGATGCAGTCGCCAATGAGACTATTGTGGATTCGGATGATGAGGAGGAAATTGATACCAGCTCTATAAAAGAGAAGAAGCATAAGAAGGAGAAGAAAGAGAAGAAGGATAAGAAGGATAAGAAGGATAAGAAAGAAAAAAAGGAGAAAAAGGAGAAAAAGGAAAAGAAGAGGAAGAGAGAGGAGGAGGACTCGCCGGTGAAAGAGAAGAAGAGCAAGAAAGAAAAGAAGGAGAAGAAAGACAAAAAGGACAAGAGCACGTAGGAGGATGTCGTTTGAGTTTTGTAATATTTATAATAACCTTCGGAGGAGATGGGGAGAGTATTATAGTAAAGTGGGTATTCCGTATTCTCCGGAGTATTTGGTCTCCGAATACTCTATAACCCTGTATACTCCATATTCTCCTTTATAATTCTCATCTTATAACTATTTCCTATGAATATTTCTCATCTTATAGTATTTTCCTATACTCCGTCTCGCATTGATGCTGCCTCCTGCAATATCTCCTTGGCTTTCTCTTCATTGTTCACCGCAACCTTGCCATGATCCCAGTCAACAAGAATAGGTCTTGCAAGTGAATCATCATCTTTGGCTTTCTTCGCATAATACGACAATATACTGCTTCTCTGAGCAGACGTAGGCTCCGATTCGGTGATTTCAATGTCGAAATTCCTTGAAGCCGGGTTCGGGTATACCTTCTTTATGTAGGCTACGAGGCTCTTGCTGGTCTGCGAGGCCGGCGAATGGCTTAACTGTTAAACCGAAGCTAAAATAATGTAATAAACATTCATAATTCGATGCAGCATATCTTCATACATACAATAACGTGACAATTGATCGTAAGTTCTGAGCAGATCTAAGCATTATGTTTGGGCAAGTTGCAAACATCAAACGGGCTTTGGCAACTTAAACCGCCTCAACGACCAACAATGGCGTCCAGAGCTGACGAAATGGACTTGTCGTCTGTGCTTTCACTAGGCGAGTCGGCCAACGACATGGAAAAGGTGACTGAGCTCATGAAAACGCTGCTGAATGTCGTCCAGCAGAACCGTAGCAGTATATCTGACTTGAATACCAGGGCCACATCCATTCTACAAGACGAGAAAGATAAGGTGCAGATGCTTGCCAAGTATGCTGACGTGGATGCTGAAGAAGTGCTGAAACTTGACGGTTTGGATGGCACCGAGGCGAATGGAGGAGGTGGAGAAGCCAATGGAGAAAGCAATGGAGAAGTCCATGAACAGACCGACGACCATTCGGATGCTGGAACAATCAATGCGCGCTCCATCGAAGAGCTGACTAGACGTAAAATTGAGCTTCAGGTCGGATTACAGGCGCACGTTGAAGTCTCAGAGAAAACGGACCGCACTGTCGAGAGATATAAGATAGCTTTGGGGTCGCTCCGAGGGCTCATTGAAGACCTCGTTCGAAACCGTGACAGCTCTCTGCAGTCACTAGAACGATCACTTCATATACAGGCACAGGAGGAGCAGGCCGCATACGACGACTTGGCCATGTCCAAATATGTTCTTGTGCGCAATATGGAGCATTTGAAGGCTTCACTGGAGCATGCTGATTCGACACTGTCGACAGCTATACAAAGCACGTCGAAACGTATCTAGGTGATTGTACTGTAAGTTTTGGATTCGTCCATTTAAAACACTACAAGGTGTCAGATTCATATTTATAAAACACTGTGGGGTGTTACTGAGATTTATCTAATAAAAGCACACAAGACTACAAGTCAGGTATTTAGAATTATATAGTACTACAAGTCGCGTATTTATAATTCTAAGCACTTGTCTACAAATATCGTCTTTATAATTCTAAGCACAAGTCTACTACATGAATGCCCCACCAGACTTTGTATGCACAAATGCCATACACTGCATTACATTTTCATAGCCTATCTCATTTGCATCACCCATACTCCTCATCGCCCATACTCCTCATACAAACCTATACCTCGTATCCAAACACATCTGGTCGTCTCTGCTCCCATAACGGCATGTTCTTCCGTACCTTGTCCAATGCTTCCAAGTCAATGTCCGCCAGTATGATCCGCGGCTCCGAATCTGTGTCTGGAGCCTGTGCAATAACAGATCCCCAGGGATCAACGACCAGTGCATGCCCGTACGATTGCCGCTTACCTTCCTGGTCGTGCTGGCCCACCTGGGCTGCCATGATCACGTAGCTCTGGGTATCAATGGCTCGACTGCGAGCAAGAATCTCCCAGTGAGCTGCTCCTGTACGAACAGTGAATGCAGAAGGAAACAGAATGACTTGCGCTCCAAGGCTACGGAGTCGCAGGGCGATTTCAGGAAACCGAATGTCGTAGCATATGGCACTTCCGATTTGGCCAATTGGCGATTTGAACGGAGCCAGGACCTTGTTTCCCGGCTCGACCGAGTTGCTTTCTTTCAGAATCGGCCCGTTCTTGATATCCACGTCAAATAAATGGATCTTTTGGTATCTGTGGACAATCTGGCCCTGCGCATTGAGCCACAGCAGCGTATTCTTAACTCTCTTGCTCGACTCGGTCGGCTCATGCACACCCACCGATATCTCTGGCCGTCTATCTTCTGGGATTTCACCGAGTGCCCGCTTGATTTCAGTCAGAAAGTCTGAATTGTCGACTGGCTGCACGATCGCTAACGAGTCCTTGGCCGTGGGGGCAATGTAGTCCGAAGCCTCAGGGAAAAACAGCACCTTCGCACCGGCATTAGCGGCCTTATGGATCAGGCCAGCTGCAATTTTACCATTCTGTGCGAGCGATGCCGTGCTGCACATTTGTGCGACAGCTGCAAGGACCATTGTGCAGAAAAGGGATCGGTATAGTCTATCAAAGTTACAGTAATTAGGATCAAACTACGTTATAGCCGTACAAACACCGCAAAATATGTCTAAACGCACGGCTCAACAGTACAGGCTGATTACATAAGGAACAGGCCCCGTTTTCGTTCAGCCACAGTTTGCAAACAAGCGTTTTTGTGTTTGTTGAAAGCACTCATTTGGCTGCAAAACAACTTGACTACTTGATAAACAAGCAGCCCAATCGCCATGGCCAGTAAACCTGACAGTCCCGAGAACTCAGACAGCCAGCTGGAGTTCCTGCGCAGCCAGGTCATGCTGCCCGATATCACCCCTATGCATCTGGTGCTTGCTGATGGCCAGACGGAGGCCACTGCTTTCCCGATAACCTCGCCGGACCAGGTGCCTCCGAGGCTCCTAGAGTACATGTGCGAGGAATTTAATATGGAGATCGAGCGCGGCGACACATATCCTCTGTTTGACCCCCTGGAACTCGACACTTTTAGACACTACTGGTGCGATAGTTTCTGCTGTATCATGATCATCGGCACCGAAACGGGCCTGGACGACGACCGCGACTGGGACCAGCGTTTTCTCGGCACCTTCTACGTTAAGCCCAATTATCCAGGGCGGTGCTCGCACATTTGCAATGCTGGATTCCTGGTGAATCCGGCCATTCGAGGTAAAGGCATAGGCAGAACTCTGGGGAAAATCTACCTGAAATGGGCACCGAAGCTCGGATACACGTACAGTGTTTTCAATCTTGTGTTCGAGACCAACGTGGCATCGCTGAAAATATGGGATAGTTTGAATTTCGAACGCATTGGCCGTATCAAGGGGGCTGGCAGACTCAAGGGCCACAAGAAGCCGATTGATGCGATAATGTACGGCAAAGTTCTGCTGGAAGATGACATATTTCCCATCATGGAAAAACAGTGAGTGTAAAATTGATATATTATTCTGAGTAGAATATTCTACGATGTAAAATTGAATTGTCAGCGATTCCGTACGATTGTTTGACCATTCAAGTTATTCATATTTGAAGAGAACTATTTAAGAGAACGCCTCAATTATGTCAATTACATCTCACTTTCCATAAGCAAACTACAGCATTCCATTCACTACTCAGACAGTCGAATTCAGCTCGCCGTTAGTTACTGACTCGGATGACTGATTACGTCATCGGCACGGCTGACGCCTGTTTTTCACGTTCCTCGGCCATCTCTTCTCAGTGTCCATGGAACTCAACCGCAATTTCTATAGAATCGACCTCGAGTTCAGGGCCGAGGAGCTGCTGTTTGGTACGTTGATTGCACCTTTGTACTCTGTTGACTTTTTTACTGACTAATACAGGCCAGCGCATGGATTCGCTCCAGCCAGCTGGACTTCAACACCTGAAAAACTACCAGTATAGAGTATGTTTGACTGTTTTTGCCCAAATTTCAAGCTAACCCGCTAGAGCATTGACCGCTCGTACCTTTCGTACTATGTTCTGAACCCGTTCTGGACCTGGTGTGCCGGTTTCATGCCGCGTTGGCTTGCTCCGAACGTCATCACCATCATTGGATTCCTGGCAATGTACTTCAGTGTGATTCTTGTCTTGATATATATTCCTGATCTGACGTCTGAGGCGCCTTCGTGGCTGTACATTGCGTTTGGCTTAGCTCTTATATTTTACCAGACTATGGACAATATCGACGGGAAGCAGGCTAGAAAGACCGGCATGTCGTCTCCTTTAGGCGAGCTATTTGACCACGGAATTGACAGTTTGAACTGCTGTCTGGCTGGCCTTATCGAGACAGCTTGCATGGGAATAGGCTCGTCTGGCGTCGGTGCCTTCATCTCCTTCTGCTCCTGCATAGGCATGTACTTCAGCACGTGGGAAACGTTCCATACCGACGTACTTTATCTTGGATATCTTAATGGTCCTACCGAGGGTATTGTGCTGGCTGCCTTTGTAATGGCCAGCAGTGGCATTTGGGGCCCGCAAATTTGGCATGTGCCCGTGGTAGAGCTGGTTCCGTGTCTTTCCGGCACGATCCCGGACGATTTCCTACTGTACCATGGTTGGGCATCATTTGTATTTTTCACCATCATCGTTATACATGTGCCAGCATGTGTCTATAATGTGTATTGGGCCAAATCCAGGAAGAAGGAGAGCTTTCTGGAGACTTGCAACGGGCTCTTTCCATTGACGGTCATGACTGTCTTCATGTGTGCCTGGCTAGCATCACCGCATTCACACGTTTTAGCTGACAACCATCTTGTCTTGTACGTGCTGACACTGTCGTTTGTGTTTGGCAGGGTTACTACTTCTATAATTCTGGCACATTTAACCAAGCAGAGTTTCCCCAACTGGTCGCTACCTCAACTTCCTTTAATTGTGGGAGGTCTATTATTCGGAGTTTTGCCAACTGCTGGAGCTATACGGCCGTTGTCGTCGACGTTTGAAACTGTTTACGTTTGGGCATACTTCGGCTATGCGGTCAGCCATTTCCTGGGGTATGCGCAAATTACCATTGATAGACTGTGTGCATTTTTGAATATTCCGTGTTATACGGTGAGGAGGAAAGGGGAATAGACAGGAGGAATCTGGAGAATAGAGGTGTCATGAGTATACAGTACGTTAACATATGGATCAGCACATAATACATTAATACATTGTATATCATACATATACATCATATAATACATTCTATATTATACATTAATACATTGTGCATTAATACAGGTAGCCCTATATCACCACCTCTATTACGTTATAAATATGATTATTGTCCCCCATATACACCTCATCGCTTCTGTCTCTTAGAAGCTGTCTCAGAAGCATCCAGAGATCTCTTTTTATGTTCATCAACACTGTCCCCCACTACAATAGTCTGTTTATAACTATTAGCTCGAAGAAATGCATTTTTCACCACCAGTGCCGGCACCGCAGATACTGCACGATGGGCTCTCATATGATCCAGTCCCCAAACACAGGCCATGTTTATCACATCATATGGCCCACGTATCGAAAGAGCAGAAGCGGCCTCAGAAGACACTATGAGGCCCCTTTTTCGCGAAGCCCGAATGAGACTGGCTGCATTTGCTATAATGTTCTTGCGAGACTCTGGAGAAACCATGGCCGATGCATATATGATTTCAAATTTCAGGCCACGCTCGACGGCAGAGCACACTGTGCGATTGCGCAGAAAGTACTGAAGCCGCTTGGCACAATCAATCGAGACGAGATCAACGAGCTCGGAACCGTTATTGCAGCACGCCTGCAGAGCCTTCTCGGTGAGTGGCCGCACCGCTATAATGTCATACTGCTGAGCGAGTGGAGCAAGATTCTGCTGAAAAGCATCATCGGCGACAACTGTGGCTCTGGTGAGAACACGTAGGCCCTTAAAGAGACTTTGCAGGTACGCCTTGTCGATCGGACACGAGTGATTTGAGGGGAATTTACCGAGAATTACATTATTAATAGCTACAGTGGAATAACCGAATTCTCTTAAAAGAGCCAGCGTATCCAGGAGCGACTGGTCGCCCTTAGGGTTGGAGGAGTTTGACCAGAGTACGTTGAGATCATGCATGATGGGAGATGGAGAGGTGAGACATGGAGGTATGAGAAGTGAGCATTGAGACAGATATAATAAGAGGATGTTTATGGATATGAATAGCTGAATATTTATATTAATATGAATGATTATTAATATAAATACAATAACACTACATGCGTATATTTTCCTACAATCCCCCACCTACACCTTTATGCTCCAGGAATTATGAAACAGCTACATAGTCCGTTACTCCGATTTATAGCTGTATATGTTCATGCTCATCAAGTACCTATTACAATCTGCTTAAACACCAAATTACCACCGGCTTGAGCACTTGATTACATCAATTGCTGCCTTTTCTCTCACCTCGCTAGCCTCTTTGCGCAGTTTTGTGCTTGCTTTGCCCAGCACCTTCTGAAACTTCAATGGCCGACGGAGCAAAAAAGCCGAGATTTACCGCCAGAGAAAAACAGCTGCCGCTCGCCAGCATCGAATTTCTTCACCTACTCATCTAAAAAGACTCTGGCGCCAATTTCACGTCATTCCTCACCCGAACTTTGCGGTTTGTTTGTGTCTATCCCGCTTTTTTTGCACTTTGTTGTGTGTTTTTTTTCTTCACCTTTGCATCCCCCCGTAGGCCACAACAGCCCTTCTCCTAGACATGTCGTCCAGCCAGATCCAGAGCTCCAACGTGGTGGGCGTTCATTACAGGGTCGGCAAGAAAATCGGCGAGGGCTCGTTCGGCGTCATCTTCGAGGGCACCAATCTGCTCAACAACCAGCAGGTGGCTATCAAGTTTGAACCGCGCAAGAGCGATGCTCCCCAGCTCCGCGACGAGTACCGCACTTACAAGCTTCTTGTCAATTGTATAGGCATTCCCAACGTCTACTACTTTGGCCAGGAGGGCTTGCATAATGTCTTGGTGATTGATTTGCTCGGCCCGTCCCTGGAGGACCTGTTTGACTGGTGTGGTCGTCGCTTCACCCTCAAGACGGTCGTCATGGTAGCCAAGCAAATGATATCGAGGGTGCAGACCATTCACGAAAAGAACCTCATTTACCGCGATATCAAGCCTGACAACTTTTTGATTGGCCGCCCCGGCACAAAAAATGCCAATCTTATCTACGTTGTGGATTTTGGCATGGCCAAGCAATATAGAGATCCAAAATCCAAGCAGCATATTCCCTACAAGGAGCGAAAAAGCTTATCAGGAACCGCAAGGTACATGTCTATTAATACTCATCTGGGTCGTGAGCAGTCTCGCCGCGACGATCTCGAAGCATTAGGGCACGTTTTCATGTACTTTTTGAGAGGTGGTTTGCCCTGGCAGGGACTCAAGGCGGCTACTAACAAGCAAAAGTATGAGAAAATCGGTGAAAAGAAGCAATCCACTGCCGTAAAGGACCTGTGTGATGGTTTCCCCGAACAGCTAGTAGAGTACCTGACTTATGTGAGGAATTTGGGCTTTGAGGACACCCCTGACTATGACTATCTTAGAGACTTGTTCACTCAAGCCCTTCGAAGCACCGGCGAGGTTGAAGACAATGAGTACGACTGGATGAGGCTTAACGATGGCAAAGGCTGGGACTACATTAATAATAAGAAGCCGAATCTTCACGGTTACGGCCACGCCTATCCCCCCAATGCCAATCGTCATTCTCAGCCCGTTCATACTCCCGGCGGCCGGTTGGGCTCTTCTCAGCCAAATGCTCCTAACCCGGCCATGGTGAGGCATTCTTCGAAATCACGCAGAGCTCGTGCTCAAAACGCTCAGCCTGGTCAGGGCTCAGCTGGTGTGGCTGGCGGTCAATCGTTAGGCGTGCCTGGTGCTGGCAATCGCCTGCAACGGGGTACTGCTCCAAACGCATCGACGTCGGCTCAATATGGCTCGACCAATAATTCTGCAAATTTCAACTCGGCGCAGTACGTTACCAACGACCAATATCAGAGACGTTATTCACCACAGCAGGCTGGACAGCAACCTCGAGGCGCTTCTCAGCCATATCCTCCGCAGGTCAGCTACAACCAGCAACAGCAGCAACAGCAATCACAAGAGCGTACTGGCCTGTGGGGTAAAATTAGCTCTTTTTGCTGCGGCTAAGGTGGACGTTTTTTTCATCAACGGAGTCTCTGTTCATCTCTGTATCTAGTAAAATCTAGCTATCACGTTTTTTGTTTGTCATATAATTGTTACAATATCGATTGTTATACATTTATGTAAAACTACACCTATCTGTACATGTATCATATATCATTGGAGGTTATTGTGTCTTCGCAGTTTGTATTCCAGTTTACCGTGCAATTGCGGTTATATCATTCCAGTTTAATGTATCATTGCAAGTTACTGCATCTTAAAATCCCTGAAATCTGAAGCCTCCGCCCTGGTTTCCGTATGGGCTTCCGCCGTTTCCGTATGGACTTCCGCCCTGGCTCTGGAAGAAATTTGCGCCTTGTCCAAAACCGCCTTGTCCAAAGCCGCCCTGGCTGAACCCGTCTGCACCTCCAAATCCGCCTCCGCCTCCTCCGAACATTCGGAAAAGCATGTCGGGGTCCATTTGCATGTTAGTGGCCCCACCACCCATTCCTCCAAACATGTCGCCTGGGTCCTGAAGATCTACGCCGGAATCATACCGAGCCCGTTTGTCGGAATCGGACAGAATTTCATATGCCTCGCCAACATCTTTGAACTTTTCTTGTGCCGTATGGTCATCAGGATTCTTGTCGGGGTGATAGATCAACGCCTGTTTTCTGTATGCCTTCTTGAGCTCGTAGTCACTAGCATCCTTTCCAACTCCTAGAATCTTGTAATAATCCTTGCGCTTGCTCTTCTTCAGCTCTAGCTCCGCCTCTTTCAGCTCAGCACGTAGTGACTGATCGGCTGCATCGAGTTCTATAGTAGCCTTGAGCTCCTGCACGGACTCCTCCCAGTTCTCTTGCTGAGCCAAGACTCTTGCTCTGGTCTTGCGGACCTTGACAAATGCATCGTCCAACTTGATGGATGCATTGCAGTCTGCCAAAGCCTCCTCGAGATTGTTCAACTTCATATTGACAGTGGCTCGATTAGAGTATAATTTAACATTATTGCCGACATTCAGGGGGTCTAAAGCAATGGCGTCTGAATAGCACTTCTTGGCAACCGCCATATGACCGGCTTTGAAGGCGTTATTTCCTGCAGTTCTCATTTTCTCTATTTCTTTTGTGGTTTTCAGTGCAGTTCTAGCTTTGGAAAAATCAGGGTCACATCGTAGGGCCTCCATAAAGTGTGCTATAGCCTTGGCATTATCGCCCATTTCGTAAAATGTACGTGCCCTTAGATAGAGTGCCTCAGAGTCTGAGGAATTTGCTCTGAGCATTGAGAGGGCGAGGTTGGTTGCATCGTTCGTTTTGTGTGCAGCAAGGTAGAGATCGCCGCGAAGAACCTTCCAGGCATGCGGAACGTCGACACTAGTGCCCAGATAGCGCTGGGCCTGGTCTATGCTAAATAATGCAGCAAGAAAGTCGGCAATTACCGTGCTTTCGTTACGCGTTTCCAGCACATTGTATGCTTTCTGGATGCTTCTGGCCATCTCCGACGCCTGCATGCTCTCAGCAGGTACAGGGTCAACTTGCTGAAACGCTGCCAGAGCATCTTCATACCTGCCTAGCATTGTATATAGCTTTCCTATTCGTGTAATGGTCTTAGCGACGCCAGGTTCTAGGCTGTCTGCGCGTAACGAGTCTTCCAACGCTCGCTGATATTGCTGCATCTGCATAAGAGCCATGGATCGATTGCCATAGTATACAGGGCTGTCGGGAGCCACTTCAATGGCCTGTGTATACAGCTCGGCCGACTTTGCATAATTTTGAGCCTTGTAGAACTCGTTGCCCTGGGCCTTGAAAGTTTCCGCCGTACTCATGGCGTTATATCAGCAGTAAATATAATGAGGGATTTGGCCTGGAAAATCTGGGCCTTGCTTTGGTATTTGGACCGGTTGTGCTGAGCTACTGGTGAAGTTTGAAAAATAATGATTAAAATGTCGGTTTTGATCAATTTCAGACGAACCTTCTGGAAGAACTGGGACGTTTGAGCATTATGAGGTAGGGAGAGCTGATAGAAAGCAATAAGTTGAAAAGAATATAAGATTGGTCGTAGGTTTTTCCTAGTTATGTGAAGTATGCAAGTTGATTTTGAGAATAATGCATGTTTTTCGTGCTTTGGATGGATTGCTGTGAGGTAAACCTTAGTGGTTGCGACGGGATGAAATGATAGTCGAAGATATAATGGTGATAGTCAAAGATATGGCTGCGATAGTCAAACATAATCGCTATCGAACAGTTAGACAGTGGTGTAGTATAATTATATCTCAAGTATTATAACATCAAGCTACGCCCAAATTCCGATCGTGTCCACCAATATTCCGTAATCTGCTAATCTGTCTTGATTTGTTTCTTCATTTACCTACATCCAGTTGCAGTAACATCCTATAAATAGCCCCTGCAGTATCTGCTTACTGCAGGAATAACCTAAGAAATACCTATAAATACCGTCTTCACTCGACAGCATCTCCTTTGTCAACTACACAACCTTCTGTGTAACATTGTGTCTCAGATCATCATCGTCAATAACGTAACTGCCAAATTTTCGCATCTTAACACCACGATCAAACATCAGATCGATTTCTTCGTATGTTCTTCCCTTGGTCTCAGGAAGCCTAAAGAAGCACCATGTCGTTGTAAAAACTGAAATAATCCCCCATACAAGCATGCTTTTGGCCTTTAGATTGAGATTCCCCGGATTCACCAAGTATGGGTTAATTACTCCAACAACGATACCGCATACTGCGTCTATTGCAATGGATATTGACACTGTTTTTGATTTCAACCGAGTCGAGGGCACCTCGGTCAGAAATGTATATGTCAAAGGTCCGATTGAGCATGCGTATAAGCAAGTTGCAAAAATCAGCAACGAAGCTTCGACCCATTCTAAGGCCGACGACTGTTTAGCACAGGCCAATCCGCCGCCAATTAACATGGTTATTACAACTCCCGCAAGTCCTCCAGTGTATACTTTTCTTCTGGAGAAGTTAGGGATAACCCATGCAAGAGATATCAAGCTCACCACGTTCGTAAGTCCGTTCAGTCCGAGATTGAGCTGATACGATTGATTGGTACTCAAGCCGACTTGCTCAAAAAAATAACTGGTGGAATACATATAACCTGCGAAGTTTTGGCACACAAATACCATAACCGCAACCTCAGTACGTTTCCGGGCACCTTTTCGGAAGCAGTCTAGAAATGAGGCTTTTTCCTCTTATACAAGTCGCTCATATAAAACCGTCTTGTGCATCAGAGCTACTGTTTTCTTAGGATCGATGGGTCCGTTTGAAGAAATCAATCTTCTCACTGACTTTTCGGCCAAATCCATCTTCCCTTTGCGCACAAGCCACCAAGGAGATTCAGGAGCAATAATTATTATCGGGATAGTAATAGCCGGCCATATCCATTGTACAGCAAACGCTGCTCTCCAGGCCCACTCTCCAGAGTGCTTCTGAAGAGCAGTAAGTACCCCGGAGCTGAAAAGTCCGCCCAGTTGGTAGCAGACGCTGATATATCCAGTGAGCAATGGGCGTACTTTGGTCGGCGCTAATTCTGAAGCATAGGTGGGTATAATTACCTGATAGGTTGCCCAAATGAGTCCATTCAAATATTCAGCTGCGCACAGAGCACCAATCGACTGAGAAAAAACTTGGCCAAATATCAAAATTGCCGTGCATATCAGAGCAACAAGAAGCGGTTTTTTTCTACCCCACCTGTCTAGTGGATAATTGATGAGGAAAGACCCAATGACCTGACCAACCAAGGTTGCCTGGGCAAGACCAATTTGCCATGGGCTGGAGATCTGCTTGCCCGCTGCTGGATTCCCTTTGACGTATTGTCCGAATTGATCACGGAATGCAGGCTCTCCCCACAAATTTCCTACTATTGAGGTATCATAGGATCGCATTATAATGACGAGGCCCATTAATAGAGACATCACGAACCCCTTTTGGTACGCTTTAATCGTATCCCATAAGCTCACGTCATATTCTTGGTGATGACCTGCTAACGCTAATTCAATGTCAAGAAAGGTTTCGTCTATGTTTTCCTGTTGAGCATCTTCAATCCTCGCCTCCTCAGGCTTGTTCTCCATTTTTTTCTGTATTTGTTGATACAGGAAACAGGACTGGATTACTGCGGCACCATATATCTATTTCTTATTGAGAGCATCTACTATTAGGTGCAAGTTGGCGTTTCTTTTTCTCTCAAAAGATGAGGTGCCCACCGATCGAACCATTTGTTCGCTCAAACTAAGGGATTGACAATCGGACTTCAGAAGCGTCTTCACAATTCACATTGCCTTAATTATCTAAGATCTCATCTCATGTTATAAAAAAGTCAGTTTTGGAATTCCAGAGTTCGTGTCCGTCGCATTGTGGCGAGCTTTCAAACCGCAACCTTTCGCGATCTGCCCCGCAGTTGTATCCGCCTCACTTGGTCTCAAAAGAAGCATTTCAGTTTTTATCGTAATGCTATCCTGCTTTCACCTGCAATGTATGGGTTTTTAGTCATGCAGTTCTGGACAATTGCATCCTAGGACAACCGTCTCGACTAGGTAACCGACAATACCGAAATCGGTACAAAAGTTTGATCGACGATCTCTCACGCAGTCGGAACGTCCTTACTCTTTTCGCTCTAAGGCTGCTGTTAACTCTTTATCTTAATCAATCAAGATTTCTCCACACATTACCTTTTTCGGATTTTGTGGGGGTACGCCAAGCCATTAAAAAAATAACTCCGAATCGCTTGTCCTTCTCCATAAAGGGGCCAAGTTAAAAGTGTGCCGGCTATCATGCTGATCACCACTCCCTTGAACTGGAATTGTTTGTTTGGTGTCATTTCCATAATTCACGGGTCTGATGGATTTATTTGTCAATTATTTTGGTGGTGTAGTTAACTTACAGAGAAGAATAAGATGACTGCTAAATTATTATATGATACTCCAGCTTCCGACTGGTCACAAGCTTTGCCAATTGGTAACGGTAGCCTTGGTGCAATGGTGTATGGAAGAGTTGACGAAGAGGAATTCAGGTTGAATGAAGACTCAGTCTGGTCGGGAAAAGCAGCAGACCGCAATCCAAAAGACGCATTGGGCAATCTAGAGAAACTGCGTCACTTGATTAGAGACAAGCAGCTAGTCGAAGCCGAAAAGCTTCTTAAACTCGCTTTTTTTCCATCTTACAGTATGAGGCATTATGAATTGTTGGGGTCAGTGCATTTTGACTTCGCCTATAGTACAAAAGAGAAAGAGACGAACTACAGTAGGGTTTTGGATCTGGACAGTGCTACAGTATCTGTCAGTTACCATCGCGAAAAATGCCGCTATGACCGGACCATATTTTCTAGCTATCCTGCAGGGTCAATTGTCATGTACTTGGAAGCGTCTGAAGCTGGGCATATCGAATTCGATGCGAGACTTGAGAGATCAGCAGATGGCGAATATAGTACCAACTCCTTCGTTGACCGGATCTTCCGACATAATGACTCTACCATTGTCATGGAGTTCAATTCCGGTGGTATTGCTAGTTCCTGCGCCTTGACTCTCAAAGTAGATGCTCGTGCTGAAGTGCAAACCATAGGGACAAATATCGTAGTGAAAAATGCTACACAGGTATTGACGGTCATGAGTGCCGCAACTGAATACCGTCATAGCGATCCTACTGCTGCTGCCATTCGTGCTGCTCAGAGCACTGCAGATCAGAGCTTTGAATATTTGCTAAGGCAGCACACCAGCGATTATCAATCGCTTTACAAGAACATGGATATCAGCATAGGTTTCCCAAGAAGAATTACAGTTCCGAAGCTGCTGGAAGAAAATAGAAACCAGAAGCATACTGATCCTTACCTAGCAAGCTTATATGTTCAGTTTGGTCGATACTTACTTATCTCTTCTTCGAGGAGTTCATCTGATGGTACCGCACTCCCTGCAAACCTTCAAGGCATTTGGAATGATTCTCTTGATCCTCCTTGGGGCTCAAAGTATACAATTAACATCAACATTCAGATGAATTATTGGGCTGCCAACATTTCTAACCTTTCAATCTGCGAGGAACCCTTGTTTGGTTTAGTTGAACGGCTCGCTGAAAATGGACGGAAAACGGCGAGAGTTATGTATAACTGTAATGGATGGGTTTCGCATCATAATACAGATATCTGGGCAGATTCGGCTCCTCAAGATCGATGGTTACCGGCCACTGTATGGACTTTGAGTGGTGGCTGGTTTTCTCTTCATTTCTGGGACAACTTTCTTTTCACACAGGACATTGAAGTTCTTAAGCGAGGATTTCCACTCTTACGAGGTTCAGTTGAATTTTTCCTAGATTTTCTCATCGAAAACGACGATGGCTATTTGGTAACAAGCCCCTCACTCTCACCTGAGAACACTTACCAGGCGCTAAATGGAGAGCACAGCGTGGTTTGTGAAGGTCCAACGATTGACAACCAGATTCTATATATGCTATTCACTGTGTTTGAGCAAGCTGTGAGCATTCTCAAAGAGAGCAGTTCTCATGATGTTTTGCAAAAAGCATTAGCCGCTAGAGATAAACTACCTCCGATGAAAATTGGAAGTAGGGGACAACTTTTAGAGTGGCCCGAAGAGTATCAAGAAGTGGAACCTGGGCATCGCCATACATCACACCTGTGGGGCCTGTATCCTGGGAACTTAATTTCTTGGGGGAAAACTCCGGATCTTTGTCGTGCCGCTATAGAAACATTAAATTATAGGTCTGCTCATGGTGGTGGACATACTGGATGGAGTAGGGCTTGGCTGATTAACTTATGGGCTCGTCTAGGTGATGCTTCTATCGCAGAATCGCATGTTCACAAGCTTTTTGCCACATCTACGATGGATAATTTGTTAGATATTCATCCTCCATTTCAAATTGATGGAAATTTTGGAGGTTGTGCTGGTATTTTGGAAATGCTCGTGCAATCTCATCTTGATAAAATCGAATTACTGCCCGCTTTACCTTCGGGATGGCCAGAGGGTCATATCTGCGGAATCTGCGCACGGGGTGGATTTGAATTAGAATTTTCTTGGAAAAGAAATTGTGTCGTTTATCCGATCACTGTTATCGCCAGAGCCAGTAATACGCTGGAGATTATGTTCGTATCAGAGCAAGAGCCTCAGTGTCACTTTTCGCTGAAAGACGATCGCTACACAATTACTCGAGATATGAAGCGTGATGAACGATTCATTATTAATTAGAATTTTCTCATAATTATTAACATCCATATTCTTGTTCCGTCCGATGTTTGATACTTTATACGACGAAATCACGGTACCATTGGATGCTCAGCTTAAAATTCCTCCTAAAAACCTTCAGAGCAGACAGCATGAAAACTTGCATTTTTATATCATACTGAATTTGCTAGAATACATACAGAACCCACAATCACCTGCCATAAACAGAGATCTCGTACACTCCAACTTCCCAGTCGGCCTCTTCGTCGTGAACCACATCCCACACGCTCAATGTCACAACTTTGACATAGCGATACTTTCCAGACAGCAAGTGATGTTGGTAGCCAGGTAGCAGATTTTGGGTGTTGTCCACAAGCTGTGCCCATTGCTCTCCGTCGTTACTTGCATATACAATGTACCGGTTGACTGCATCTGAACCGCTAACACTATAGAATGAAAGGCCGATCCAAGAAAGATCATATGAGTCTTCAAGATCTACCGTCCAATAATACGGCACGGCGACAGGAACATAGTACTGTTCAATTGAATCATACGGGGCGACGTCGAAATCAACACCATCATTCGCAACTGCTGCACTGAAATTGTATGTACCAGCATCCTTCTGCTCACTAGTCAAGGATTCCGACTGCGTAGCATTTACCGGCTTATTAAGAGATAACAACTTCCATGACTGAGACACGATATCACCTTTGTGAATGTCGAGCTCTAGCTCCGGAACAAACTGGAGAGTCATTTGGCCTGCCGACGAGTTGTGGGCTTCAGACTCGCCATCATCATCAATGGTTAAAGGCAAAAATGAGTAACTTGACAGCTGCCGCATACTCGAGGCTGAAAGGGTGTTATACGAATCACCAACGAAGATATGACTCTGGTGGTTTCCAGAGCCAAGAGTCAGAATATATGTCGGCTGAGATTTGTAAGTACTAGCATCTCCCACAGGTTGCAGACCGGACCAAGTAGAAGCTCCATTGCGATACCCAGTACTGTCACGAGACAAGTTGAAACCAGCGTCAAGATCATTCGTTCTCATGTACTGAGCCTGATTCGGATACCATCCAGATTGTGTCGAAGTAACCAGATATACCCACTCGCCAGAAGCTCCACCATTACGGATAAGGGTAGGAGCCTCCCTAGAGATGTTTACCCATACGTCATACTCCAGATCAGGCTGAACATCAGTATAATCATCATTCAGTTTCCAAAATCGACCATAAATGTTATCTGTGGCCGAAATAAGATAGGCGTCGTTCGTTTTTGGATCCTGGAACACTGTCACATCTCGGCTACCATAACCAACATTGGAACCTATCACAGGAGGATCTGGATCAAGTCCATCCATAGTATAGTACACCACAGTGTTGTATGAAGGGCTGTATACCCTTATGGACCCTGATTCAAAAGCACTATCTGTAGTCTCATAGGTACCTGAGGGAAAATTAATGATAGGATCGAAAACTGGCACAATCGACGAATCATTAGCGATTTGATACGTCTGGCTCACTACCTTGCTCGTCGTACCATTTATTGCGGAGATGGCTTTGACAACTAATTTCGTTCCAGCAGTGCCATTAACGGTGATCCTTGTACCGTCTAAGTAGCGAGAACCATTCGATACTGAAGGTGTGGAACCATCAGTAGTATAGTAAATCGTTGCATTCGTTGTATTAACCGTGATAAATGCAGCATCACCAGAATTCACCCAAACAACGGAATTCGACTTTGACTCACTCAATGATGGTCCTATATCAGGAGCAACCAGAGACTGTCTCTCGTCTCCAGGATTTCCAATCGCAAATTCTGTGGTAGTAGCGGAAGATCTCTTAGTCGTTGGGTATCGTACAATGTAAGTTGAAGCGCTTACATCGTATTTGCCAACGTATTTTTCATAAGCAGACGAATTCCAGGGGGTCATTTCCACAGCCACTGCTTTAAGAGTCATATTGAAATGCACATCAGTCAATTGATAAGAGGAGCTCGCTTGCGCTGTACCATACACACTTTGATTGACGTAAGTAACCGCGGAAAGGTCATTTGGATTGACAGTCTCATACTGCAAAATAGTCGGTGGGTAGGCCGCAACTACTGGTGAATATGGATGGGATCCATCAGCGGCAGCCGTGTTGTAGTCAAGAACGAGCTCGCCCACTCGGTCGCCCATTGCCGATGTGCCATTGTTACCTGTACCGGGGCGTCGATGACCTTGCTTAGTTACAACATATGGGCCCTCGACCTTATCAGCAGTAGCAGTGACGACCTGGGAGGCAGTATAAGATCCTGCTTCTTCATAATGCATCCAAGCTACGAACTTCTTTGTCTTTTCGTTGTACAAGAGTTTTGGCCGCTCAATATTACAGTATGTGAGCAACTGGTTCCCATCTACATCTTGCGTATAAACGTTAATGATGGCACCTACTTTTGCCCAATTAGTGAGGTCTGTGGATTTGTAAAGATTGACATGGGCCTCACTATAAGGGAGGCCATCCACATCAGCCGTCATGTCCTGGCCCACCCAGTAGTAAGTACCGTCATATTCCAAGAACCCGCCACCGAAACTTTGAATCGAGTTCCCGGAAGTATCCAAGTAAAGTTGTTGATTAGGAATAGAACTATAGCCATGACCATGGCCCCAGTTGCTAGACTCCTTCGCTATGCTAGCGGACAACCCCACTTTTAGAAGAGTGAAAAGAGCGCCAACATACAATTCCCGTATCAATTTCATATTTCGCTTTTGATATTCTGATGCTTAGATAGTCAGAAGTATTATTCGTTTCTGGCTGACGATTAGTCAACGTTAACTGGCCCCCAGCGCAAGCGAAACTAACAAATGCTTCTAGCACAAAGACTCAAGCAGGCATGCCATCCTGAACCTTTATAGTTCTAAATAACCACATGTCCGTCCGAGCCGTCACCCCACGCATGATCGGCGGTATGAATCCGAGTGCCCCGATCGATACGACCCCGCTTATTTGGAACGGCTCCAGCCCCTATTGATGTCAATACCGCTAGAATCGAGCGCTCTTATGAGTATACCTTCTGCCGTTCAATTCATTTTCTTCACTGAGGTAAAATGCTAGCAGATCTAAATCATTCAGCTGCATAGTATGCTCCGATGGTTGGGATAAAGACGCTCAACGTTGTGGATGCTTCCCCTAGTTCCCCACACCAAATAACAGCCGCAACTTCAACGGACTTCCCCACGTTCCAACGAAACTTCTAATTACGTGATCCGGAGCAATTCCTTGATCGATCTATGTGGCCCACTAGGTTTGAATAATATCGAGTGCTTCACTGTACAATTGGTAATATTGACCAATTGCAGTACCGCTGGATCGAGTCAATGCGTATCGCTCAATATGAGTCTTATATTTGTCGGTTTTTTTCATGAAGTAATTGAATCATATATGTATTATATGTTAAAATTATAAATAGCGACTACTTAGCTTATTTCGATATTCAAATCTAGTCTATCTTAAGATTCTTAAATTTTTATTTTCTTAAAGTTGCTAATTTACGCTATCGTATGCTATGTAAATGGCACACATATAATTGTCGAAATTTGGTGAAAAAAAAAAATTTAATAAACTTCTCTCCAAGTGAAGTGAAAACTCCAAAAATACAACTGTTAAGCGATGCAATGCTTACTTTTCGCTGTATATCGTGAAATGCCGGAATTTGTGGCCGCACAAGCGACATGCGGCAGAGACTTCAAAGGTACAACTGACAGCAACTCATGGCTCAGAGCAAGTTATAAGCTTGCTATACGTTATGGAATGTACAATTGAAAAGATTTCAGAGTCGATTCTATTCTACATCTTTTCTAACAGGTACATGATAGCTAGAGTCTGCCCTTTGGCCATATCCGTCAGGGATGTACTATAGTTAAGCAGCTTGTTTTCGCCGACTGCCGTATGAAACTACTATCCTTCAACTTTTCATCGGACTAAACCCTCTGAGAAAGTGCTTCAAAAGCAGCATTACCAAGTTAGCCATACTTTTCACGGAAGATAAAGCCCATCGTTATAGACTAAAATACCGCACAGCAAATCCAGGCGGGTAGTACTGGGTTCAACGTAGTTTGAAGTAGTTGAATATGTGTGTCTTTGAATGCCATATATTTCAAGGTAGAGACTTTATCAATTTGATTTCGGATGATAAGTTTCCGTTTTCGCACTTAATTAAACAGGGTTTAACTTTTGGCCAATGCTTGCGGTGAAAATTCCACAATATTCTCAAGTATATCAAGCATTTAAAGATTCAGAAAATGATGAATCATTTAGCTATAATATCCTCAAGTAAAATTTAAGTCGTATGGGCGACAGTTTTTTTGGTATCACTATATGCTTCCGATATTAGTCGGGACTGTTATGCAGATCTATGCTAGACGGTCCTACGTTAGAGAAGGCTAAATTTTCAGTAAATTTTTTTATATTTATCCTGCATGTGCTCAATAGTAAATTCAAATGATTGATGGCAATATGATTGAAATAACCAGGACGAGCATTATGAAACAATCCAAGACTAGAATTTGTTTCCCTTTTCTTATTTGATTTAGACATGCATTCACAATAGGAAAAGCGCAAGACCTCGAAAACAGACAATCTTCACCAAATAGTAAATTAGTTTAGTAGTCGACTCGTACGACCTCTGGTATGGGAAACCTATGATAGCAGCCTTTTGGTTTCGTGCTTTGGTATTTACAGAGCTAATATTGTGCCTGCAATTTTTGTAGATATAAAAAGGATTTTCTTTTCTGAAACAGGCCCTAACATGGCGGGTTGAAACTGAAACTTTATTACGAAAACATGTTTCTTATGTGTTACTGTCAACAAGGTATCTATTACGTTCAGCCTAAAACTTTGAAGAATGAATTTCACTAATTAAGAATAGAAAAAAGCCTTCCACTGGTATATTGTATAAACGACTCTACCCACTGGTATATATACAGAATTCATTATAAGCACACGATGCCTGTACGACCTGCAGCAACCCGACAGTTAGACGGATAAACATAGAAAAGTAGCGGCATAATGCATCTATTACTTTTTTCACACGTGCTTTCAATTACGTTCTCTTATGTGGCGCAAACATTAAGTCGACAATCAACCCTTCAAACCACCATAATCACAACAAATATTCTACAAAGCATGCTACAATACTAGAAGTCGTAAATATCGTGAAATGCGTAAGTTTTTGACCATCAAATGCTGTCTTAACAAGATAGTTTCATATTCGCAACCGTAGGCGAGCTATCGCTCAATGGAACCAGACACATACATGCTGCTGGAAAGTTTCACAATCGAACCGTTTTTGTATACAATTATTCAGAATCTCAACTAAATTCCATAGGATACGAAGGGGTAGAACTGAGTCAGTTTCAATAGCAACAAAAATAGGTCTGCAACAATATATAACAGAAGGAACCCGGCACTTGAACGGGTCACCCTAGACAGAACATTTCATCCAAACAGTTATAGACTGAAAATTTCTGACTAAGAATAATGAAGTATCAGCAGTCTAGTTTGTTGTGGTCTGTGACCATTCTGAGTTCTCTGAACGCAGCCTTGGCCCAAGGAGACTCCTCCGAAACTGGGCTATTTGCAAGACACTGGATTCATACCAACCTTAAGTGGCTATGGAATACGGATGCCAGTTCGTTCAAACCGAGCGAGGAATCAGCCGTGTTGAGTAAGTATTGAAACGTGGTTGGTCCTTGGATCCTTATACTGACTGTCAGCTACTTATGAAGAGCACTTTAATATCAAGAATTCCTCTAGTGTTGTAAAAAAAATTGAGAAGACCGAGACAGCTACTACCTCTGAGAGCGCTGGTGACTGGAATACTCGCAACGGTAGTCCCACTCGTGTGTCTGTTGAAACTACTGACGCTTTCGGAAACGCCACTATCGTCACTGTTGACAAGGAAGCCGTCACCAACGCAGAAGGAGCATCCTCTACGATCACCCAATGGAATGGAGAGCATCATGAAACTGGGGTGTCTCACGGGAATTCCACTATTGTGGGCCATCCTGCTTCTAACGCTACGGATTATGAGAGAAAGAATGGTACTTATACCGAAGTGCCTGTTGTAACTACAGATGCTGCTGGAAAAACTGTCACAATTACTGTCGGATGCGAGATATTCACCAAGTGGGATGGTTCTGTTTACACTATTACCAACTGGGATGGATACTATGGCAGGCCCACTGCCACTCCCGCTGTGAGTAGAACTACTGGGGAAGTTAGTAAAGTTCCCGTTGTAACAACTGATGCTGCAGGCGTTACTGTTACTAAAATATGCGACTGCCAGAAAGTCACCGAAGAAGGCAGGGTTTCAACTGTCACTGATTGTCAGGGAAGTAAGGTCACCCCTACTCCAGCTACAGTAATAGTAACCCAAGGAGACGGTGTCGTTTCAACTATTACTAACTGGAATGGAAATGACGACCATTACACTGTTGTTCCCCAGGTGACCACTGCTAGCAATGGCTCAGTTTCAACTATTACCAAGAGTGGTCATGTCAGCTACACTAATGTTCCCGTTGTGACCACCGATGACTCTGGCAAGATCATTACCACGGTCGTTGAATGCGAGATTGTCACCAATGAGCAGGGCGTTGTCTCTACTGTTACTCCAGTTCCTGTTGTCAGCACAATCACTAGAGAAGATGGCAGTGTCACCACTACCACTAACTGGAATGAGAATAACGATCGATACACCGAAGTTCCACAGGTCAGTACAGTCACCAACGGAAATGGCACAGTTTCAACTATTACCAAGAGTGGCCATGTCAGCTACACTAATGTTCCCGTTGTGACCACCGATGACTCTGGCAAGATCATTACCACGGTCGTTGAATGCGAGATTGTCACCAATGAGCAGGGCGTTGTCTCTACTGTTACTCCAGTTCCTGTTGTCAGCACAGCCACCTGGGGTAATGGCACCATCACAACTATTACCAACTGGGATGGAAATCACGATGGATACACTGAAGTGCCTCAGGTGATTACAACGACCAACAGTGACGGCACAGTTTCCACTGTTACCAAGGGTGATGATATCAGCTACACCAAAGTTCCCGTTGTGACTACTGACGACTCTGGTAAGATTATTACTACTACCCTTGACTGTGAGATCGTCACCAACGACCAAGGTATTGTATCAACTGTTACTCCAGTTCCCATCGTCAAAACATCCACCAGAGATGATGGCAGCGTCATAACCACCACCAACTGGAGGAATGATGAACACACTGAAGTGTCTCAAGTGATTACAACGACCAATTGGGACGGCACAGTTTCCACAGTTACCGAGGGCAATCATGTCAGCCACACCAAAGTTCCCATTGTGGTTACCGACGATTCTGGCAATATCATTACTACCACCGTTGATGGTGGGATCGCTACCAATGAGCAAGGGATTGTCTCCACGGTTACTCCCGTTCCAGTTGTCAGTACGTCCACCAGAGATGATGGCACTGTCACAACCGTGACCAATTGGAATGGAAATCACGATGGATACACCGAAGTGCCTCAAGTGATTACAACAACTAACAGTGACGGAAAAGTTTCCACTATTACCACTTACCATGGAAACAATGGGCAGTCTACCAAAGGCTACACTCTGCTTACCACTGATGTAGTGATACCATGCACCACAGACACTGCTTGCGAAGGTGAGAAGATCAGCCCTCATATTGTGACGACAATCGAAACTCCAGTGGTAAGTTCTGGAGAAAGTGTGACGGTTGTGCCAACGTACGTGCCATTGGAAATAGAGGGTCACTCCACGACGATCACAGTGCACTTGACTTATCCATGTGATTCCGCTGGCAACATCGTAACCAAAACCCAGAGCAGCCAGGGAACAGGATCTGCTATTGTTCCAGTGCTCACTAATACTGAGGAGATCAAGTCTCTCATCTCTGAGGCGGTTGCCACACAATCTGGAGTTGTTCGTTCTACTGCAACTAGCTACGTCGAGTCAGTTCATACTGTTATCTGCTCTGAACAAGCATGTGAGACCAAGACCACGACGATTGACCATCCTGAAACTGTCGTCACACAGACTGGAGTTTACAGTATTGTTGTTTCCGAAGAAGGTGAAAACGTAGGTGAGAAGCAGGCTGTTACAACCACCACTGTTGTGCCTGCAACCAAACGGGTTCAATACAGTACTGAAGTTATTAACGGCGCTGCTACTTCCTGGGCCGTTTCTACTGAAGAATTTGTTGCCAGTACGGTTTCTACTACCGTGGATGTTGTGTATGTCCAGACGCCATGCACCACCATTGTGACTACTTATGTGCCAGATGCAGCAGAGAGTACTGTTGCCTCTCAGGAGCAGCCGTCAGTTACCGACGTTGATGAGTATGAAGTCTATTATTCTGTCGAGGAGGATATTACGACGCACATCACCAAGACCAGGGAGATTAGAGTCACCGTTACTCCGGAAGTCATCTCTGTGGTAGTCTACACCAACGTTCCTGTACCAACCGAGTCGGTCGTTACATCTTTTGGAGTACCAGGCGTTTCTACCCAGGTTGCCGTTCCATCTATTAACGGATGCGACGATGTCGATGATACTGACTGTGGACCATCTTACAGCCTCTCGGTTGAAGCTGGCGGCACAAGCATCCAGATGCACTTGGGCGCTCTTGTAGGGCTCTTCTCGGCCGTGATCCTGCTTGTTTAAAGACACTCGGCTCGTGTCATTGTACTCATTACGGTTATAACCAATAGATAATACCTTTTTCCAATATAAAACCGTTCGATGTGATAAAAAAATGTGGTTTGAATGTCACTGCTGTGGAGGCTTTGCTCTAAGCGGGCTTGAAAAAGGTACTGAGATTGAGTTCAAGAGACCCTTTATTCGGTTTGTTTTCTGCGTTTTTCTCTCTATTCTCAGCTTTCTTCGCTTTCGTCTCCGCTTTTTTTGCTTTCTTCTCAGCAACCTTCTGCTCATTCGCAATACTCTTCTCAGTATTCTCAGCGTTCTTCTTCTTATTGACCATATTCTTCAATGATGACTGATTTTTTCTGTTCTTCGCCCGTTTTTTACCACTTGTAGCCACACCAGATGTGCCTTTATTCGTAGGCGACTGCTTCTCCAACGGATCCACCTTAACATATGAGCAGTTTAAACATTGCATTGAGCACTGGTATTCAATTTCGCCATCTCGATCAAGCATATTTATTCGAGTCTCAGATGTAACACCAGGGACTCTGACTGTATAGCATTGTGGACAGGAAAGTTGGCCATCATAAGCAGCGGCAGGTAATGTTATCTTGTTTTTTGCGCTTCTTTGAAGACATCGCAATAAAAGAGATTGCGAGAGGCCGTACGGAAAAGCCTGTCTAGAGAGTTTTAAAACATGGCTGGCTGCTTTTTGTTGGTCCATCAAGTACGGTGATGAAGTTGATGTGACGATGTGAAGTTGAGTTTTAAACGTTGACGAATTTGACATTGGCAAAATAGTCAAAAGGAGAGTCACTAACCAAAGTATTAGCGTCTGAAAGAAGATATATTGAAAATATAAATGATAAAAGACTTGTGTGTGTAATTTATATTCATCATAATTGCTCTATGTTTAAATACAGGACTGCCTGTTTTCATTAAAATCATAGGTAGGCAGATAACTTCGTTTCTTTGGTGAGGGAGAGCTCGACAAAAGTGCCTTCCTCTTTAGGGAATTATTAATTATTGGCTGTAGAGTTGTTCCTGATATCTCTTCGTCCTCTTCGACCGTTTGCTGCGACAAGGGGCTCATCGGTACTTCCATATCCTCGAAATAACCATCGAAACCTTGTGGTGGTGACAAATACATAGGACCAGGCTCAACGTGTACACTGGGCGCATCTTCCCTGTTTTTCTGTGGTGTTACAGGCGGCGACAGAATATTGGTTGTCTGGCAAGAGCCAGGTTTCGTCGAGGACGTAACGGATTTCGTCTCTGAATCCTTGGTCTTAGTCTTGGTCTTGGTCTTGGTCTTCGCCTTAGCCTCTGAACCCTTGGCCTTTGTAGTATCCATATAATCCGATATAACGGTCTGATGATCGAATAAACTCGGCAGCTGTTGTTTCAGATGCAATACCCACTCATCGCAGTCACCCTGGACATGGTAGTCGATTATGTCTTTCCACATAGAATGGCTGCCTATATCTGTAGCATTGATCAAAATGACACGGCCATCACGGTTTTTCACGGCCCTAGCCATGTCACGAACTAGCTTGCGTATACCGACGACTTTTAGAGAAGTGCCCATGATGAGCAGGAGATCAGGCTTGGATTTTATATCAGAAGCCATACACAGGCCTATCTCTCCACCAGCAGGATGCTCTTCTCCATAGAGAACTATATTAGGACGCAAGCAGCCGGCCGCTGTAACGCGTTTCCCATTCTTTAAGCGATCATTTTGATGCTCTTCACATGAAGGACATGCAGGAGCCTTGCCGAGCTGCAATTCGGACTCAAGCCCTTCAGTCCATGAATACTCCCTGGAGCAAAGCGTGCACCTCAGACTGTGTATATCACCATGAAGCGGTATAATGGGCATGAGTTTTCTTTCTTTGGCTGATTTCGGTATACCGATTGTAAGACCTTGCTGAGTCTCAAGGCCATCAATGTTCTGCGTATAGCAACGAAGAAGCTTTTTCCTCTCTTGAAGCTTCTGTATCAAGCTGTGTGTCTTTGTACTTTTAGCATTCTGTATGCATTTGCGCAGTTCATACATAAAAGACATGAAGAGTTGCAGTGATGCCTCATTGCTGAACATGATAGTATCGAACAAGTCTTTGCCTTTTACGAGACTATCAGGAAACCTGTTTTTGACCATGTTGTACAAGCCATTTTCGGACCGGAAATCCTGGACGTTAGTTTTTCAGGTCAATTGGCATGATACTGCTTAATACTTACCGGTATACCAGCATTGCATGAGATGCCTGCACCAGTGACCACTACTATTCGGCGGCTTTTCTTGATTAGGCCAGCGACATCGGCCAGCATTGAAATTGAGTCCGGAGAGCCATCGTCTAGTTTGATTTTCGTTATCATTCTTGTCTAGCAGAGCAGAAAAGAAGTGAATCGCGTTTGGTAGTAATGTATGTTTGTTTGATTTATTCCCAATTAGGAAACTGGGCTCGGAAACATAACAAAGATAGACGGTGAAATGGTATTGAAACTGAGAAGTGTTAGCATAGCGTAAGGATAGAGCAAGGCAATATAGAATTGGAAACGTAAGAGATATTTGTAATAATGGTACTTATGTGGCTGAACAATAGACATGGGTATATGCTATAAATGAACGGCAAATACCAGAATGAATGAGCACGGCATTAACAATTACAGCTGAAGTGAGCAAACTACAATATTACCTATTACCTGAGGCAATTCTTCGCTTCGTACACTCCCCTTTCTCTTTTTTCTCTACCATATCTTGTCATTGCTCCTTCAATTGCATCCAATTTAAGGTTGATCTGGTCACGTGGTTGCTCAGCCCTTCCATTTATCAATTAACCCGCAACCTCAAATCGTCCGCAACTAGCATGTCAGGGACGCAAGAATCTCCTCTCGTTCGTGTAGAGAGAGGAAACTTACGTCCAAAGGTCCTGGCATTATACGAGGAGTTATTCCAGGTAAGTTGGTTGCCATCTGGCAAAATATTCCGCTAACCTCCAGGGTGACAAATCCAAGTCTGACAACTACTGGACCGAGTTCTTTCTTCTCAAATGCAACAGGCCTGCACTGGCACAAGCTCTAGATGCATTATCACCAGAGCAGCTTCTGGCAAATCGTCAGGTGACACATCAGCTGTTTGTTCATGCTACGGAGCAATTGGAAACTTCCGATAGCACCACTGTCGAGAACACCCTGAGCGTCCTGGGGGTGTTTTTCTCCGTCATATTTGCCAAAAAGTTTGTCAGCTATAGTTCTGACATCATATCGGTCATAGCTGGCTTGCAGTCAATTGACAAGGTTTTCTTCCGGTTTCTGGATGCCGTTAACAATATAATTGCCAATTCCTCTGTCAATCTGTCAACTCGCATCGCTGCAATTCGAACCATCACCGTTATAGCCGGTGGAGCTTATCAAACATCGCTAGCTTCATGTTTTCTGTATCGTGACATGTTTGGTGCCATTATGTCTTTTGTCAATTCCCCCCACAGCAAACTCTACATTGGTGATGCGGTTTCTCTGCTTGGTATTCTCGCCTCTTACGACAAGCTTGAAGGCACGAATCCATATCAGGTAAGGTTTGCTGATTTTGTGGATAACTCATCCATGCAGGAGATTGCCAAAGCTACTGGGCATGCCTGGGAAATATGCCTGGGCCAGTATATCGAGGCCATGCAAAAGTACCAAAGTTCAATTGGATGGAACTCTATTACCAGCTGGCTTCTGGGGTCGTACTTCTCCCAGTCTGACAAAAAGAGCGAAGAGAGTACTCCGAATTCGCCGACTTTGGCCCTGCCACATCCAGCCATTTCCTTGCTGCTCGTCACCTATGAATTTGTTACTGCAAACAGGGTTTTCTCAAAGAAATTCCTGGAGTCTAAGGGTGATGATGCTGGAAGTTCTGATGCTCTTCATCGTCCAATCCATAAAACTTCGGCGCCACCTGCTGTGCTGTTCATATCATTGTGCTCCTATTTATTACAGGAACAGACTGTGTCGACAAGAGCTGCTTGCTATGCAAGGCTCTCGCTCTTAGTTTTTCGAGCGTGGCTAGAAGACACATCAGGCACTGTTTCACCGTTACTTCTTAGCATCGGCACTATGCAATTCAAACTTGCCAACGTCCGAGAACCCAGCCTGCCAGTGGTTCATTCCAAGCGACCGCTTCTTGCAGGAATTTTAGATGGGCTTCAAGGATGTATCCGATTTAATCTTAGAAGGAATATGGACTACGACATGTATGTGGCGTGCCTGCAGACTACCTTCGCTGCTCTGGATCTGCTGAAACGAATGCGTATTCGACTTGACTATCTATGGAGGGATTTTTGGAAATCACTTATATCAATATTGCGATTCATGAATACCCATCCTCCAGCAGTTGACAGCAGTAGCCATACAAAAACATCTGCATCTAAGTGTGCGGACCTAATTATTCTCAATTTTGCATTTTGCCTACTGCATGCAGATATCTTCTTATTCAGCGACGACCAGTACGACGATCTTTACTATAAGTCTGTTGAGCATTCGGAGGATTTCAAGAAGCTTATCAAAGACTACTCTCTGACATCGACGTCTGCAAAAATAATAGAAGCAACTTCTTCATATTTCACTGATATGATTAAGAAAAGACAACTGGAAGCTCAACAATCCGGTTCTTTTGGACTAGGAAAATTTTTGAATTTCTCAAAGGGGCCTCTGGGGGCAGATACATTAGATGCCTCGGAGATTTTGGAAATAATGAAAGGTACCATGGAGGGTCTCTCTCTACATCAGTACGTGAAGCCCCACGATCTATTGTATGACGGCATACCTGCTTTCAAAGAGTCTGACGAACGAATATTTTTGAAGAAAATGACAAGAATTGTCATACAGGACGTCGCGTACTTGTATAGATGAAAACAAACGTAATATATTGATGCAATTATTTACCAACTAAGCACCCTGACTATTAACAGCCAACTCCATAATCAATTGAGTAGCCAAATGCAAAAATGGATATACAGAAAAAGAATCAAATTCTGCTGAGGCGTTATGCTTCTTCGAGACAGCTCCTTCATCATTGGCTGCCTGCCAGCCGTCAAATTTGAAATCAACAAGATAGTTGTTGGGCTCTAATTGGTAGAGTTGAATTCTCATCTTCAAAAGCTCGTACTTGGCATCTTCTTGCATGGCTTCTCCTTGCTCGTCTGACACATTTCCGTCTTTAGGAGAAGGTAGTGGGCACTTCCATCGCACGTGGATTGTCCACAGACTTTCGTCCAAAGGCTTAGCCCACTCAGCACCAAGGAGCTTCAATGCGCGATAGATCTCGCACATGACGTCTAGGGGGTATGAACGCGATCTAATACCAAAATGCCATCTATTTTTGGATTTCCTGTTGGAAACAGGACTGTATTTCTTTGATCTGGTGTCAATACCAAGAGCCGCCATATTAGCACGATGATACGGGGACAAGGAAGACGGCAGCACAGCAATAGTCGTATTCGGGGTTGACAGATTAGGGTCACGAACGCTAGGCAGCGAAGGATACCGAGACTTGCCAAAAGTCAAAGTCGGCGGGTTTCCACGTCCATAGATTTGGGAGTCAGAAGGTTGTGGAGTAGATGCAGATTGTTTTGTTTCATTCTGGGCCTGCTTTGGTTCACTCTCGGCTGTTTCGGTGAGATATCGGTCAATATCGTCCTTCTTATAATGGGAGTCACCTAGGGTAGACAGGTCGTGGTTGTCCTTTATTAGTTCGTAAGCCTGGCGAATTTCGGTATTGCCATGCTCAGCAGGTTGCCGCAAAGCATCGTAAACATCTTCCTTATCATAACCCATGGTACGTCCAAGAGTCTTGACAATACTCTCGTCAACACTGGTATATGGCTCAGTGCCATTATTTTGAGCGACTTCTGAAGGTTTGTCGCGCATCTCTGGAGGCAATAAATATTGATCAATGTCGGTTCTAAACCAAGGATCCTCCATAATCTCATGCACAGTAATACGATGCAACGGGTTTACAACAAGCATTCTCTTCAAAAGATTTCTTGCACCCTGAGAGAAGTAATCAGGAATAGAATAAACGCCCTCGGAGATTTTCTTGAATAAAGCAGGAATGAACTCGTCATCAAAAGGGAGTCGGCCCGATAACATGACGTAGAGTACAACACCGCATGACCACACATCGACTTCAGGGCCCGCATACAACTTTCCGGAAATGACTTCAGGAGCAGCATAGTTTGGAGAACCACACGAAGTTTTCAGGAAATTTCCATCGGTCATGATATTTGATAACCCAAAGTCTGCGATTTTGACATTGAGGTTATCATCCAGCAGGAGATTTTCCGGTTTAAGATCGCGATGGACAATTTTATGGCGATGACAGTAGTCGACCGCCGATATCATCTGCTGGAAGAAGCGCCTGGCTTCTTTTTCGGACAATCGAGTGTGCTGGACGATATAATCGAAGAGTTCGTTGTTGGCATATTCAATGACCATAATAATCTCGTCCTTGGATTTGATAACATCGTACAACTTGACAATATGGGGATGCCGAAGTAATCTGAGATAGGAGATTTCGCGCTCCACGCGGCCCTGCATGTCAGATTTGGCCAGAGTATCGCGATTGATTATCTTGAGAGCCACCTTCTGGTTGGTAGCGAGATGATAGGCGACTGGCTTGTTAGTTAAGTGGAGAGAGAGAAGAAATAGAGTGGAAACAGAGTCGAACAGAACCACCCTAGCATACACCATACTTACGCTTGACTTTGCCGAACGATCCTTCACCGAGCGTCTTGATGATTTGGTATCGCCCAATGCGCCCGCTGTGCGACTCTGTCACAGCAGGCATCACATGGGATCCACTTGAATGCGACATGGGAGATGCCTGTTAGATGAATCGAGTGGGAGGTCAGTCTCGATTGCAGATTCCGGTTGATGCTAAATTAATGAAATCAATAACGGGGAGTTAAACAACAACTTCAAGCGGGGGTTGGGAAGACGATTACTGCTAGAGTCACGTGAGTAATATTGTTTCACGAATGCAACCAGCTGCACTATTGCCTTTTTCTAATTTCCCTCTAGTGGGCCGAAGTCTATTGACGTTGTTGTACTTTGGTTTGGTTGCTACGCCAGTGAAATATGTGGAGAGAATAAAGCCATGATAAGGATAATTGAACCAAACAGGAAAATAACCAGTTTATCATTATACTGTGAATTTTAAGGCCAGATTATACTAAATCTGCATTTATTATTATGGGCAACTGAGATCCAACAAATAAGGACTCAAATCTGATTGCTGCTGCTGATGACAACTCTGATTGCTACTGCTGATGATAACTGTATGGGGATGCCCACTCTCAATACAACACAATTGTGGCAACCTGATCTTATTATTTATAAAATAGAATTCCCAATAAATTTACAAAAACGGTCGTACAAAATTTTCACTATCTTCCCATACTTTGCGTGCTGCAGATCCATCTTCATCATTGTATTTTATCTTGAAAGGCTTGCCATAATAGTAAACACCACCAGACACCCAGTCTTTGCCAGGTTCTCCTTCCACAAGTTTAGTAAGCTCTCGAGTAGCAACGTCTGTACGTTTAGTCAGAAAATACTTGAGGAAAGTCTGGTAAATGTAGTTCAAAGGACCGGTAGTACTGCTTGCAAAGTTGGTGCGAACCATTCCCGGATTCAGAGCGACAGCCGAGATACCTTGTGAGCCGTACTTGAGTGCAAGCTGTCTAGTGAAATAGACGTTTTCTAGCTTGGATTTAGAATAAGCTTGAGTTGTACTAAAATTCTCCTTGGAGTTATAATCGTCATCCAAAGGTTTCTTCACATAGTTTGGCGCAGCACTAGTTACTTGAACGACTTTCGCATTGCTGACAATGAGCTTATTTAGAAGCAGTTTAGTGAGCAAAAATCCAGCGAGATGATTGACTTGAAATGTTTTTTCAAAGCCGTCTACCGTGGTTTCTTCTTTGGCCATTACACCTCCGGCGTTATTGACAAGAACATCGATACTTTTGTACTTGCCTAGTTCGCCAGCAAGCCTTTTAACTTGTGAAAGCTCAGTGAAATCAGCAATATGATACGGAGTATCCAGTTCTTTAGCTACAGCTTCAGTTTTGGACTTTGAACGGCCGACAATAACCACATTGTATCCTATAGCTTTCAGCTGACGAGCACATTCCGCCCCAATACCATCGCTGGCTCCGGTAATTACTGCAGTTTTCATTATTTATTGTTAACTTTGCAAATGAAAGCTGCAAGGCTGAGCTTTATATAATTTAGAGGAACCGTGGGGATCCATTGTCAGGTACAGTATATTAAATCCGTCGTATTCGGACTTCCTAAACTTGGAAAGCTGTCACCCGGAACGGTGGGGATCCATTGTCAGGTACAGTATGGTAAATCCGTCATATTCGGACTTGCTAAACTTGGAAAGCTGTCCACCCAATATCAAATATATAGGATACTTGAAGTTGATGACGATTTGAATCAGCAAACAGCTGAACGATTTGAATCAGCAAACAGCTGAACACAGAACAGATTTTTGCATAGAAAAATGTCAATAATACGTGTAGTACGCTAAGTTGTCGATTCTCTACACCAAATCATCAACATTGTCCACGAAAAACACTGGAACCATCAGAAGGAAGAAGGGGCCACTAACGAAGCAGAAGCAGATTTCCCGGAACGCGCTGTGCTTTTTTTGCAGCATTTCCCCCAAAACTGATACTGCAAAAACCACCAACTGCTTGATCAGGAGTGCTTCTCTCGAGCTCTGTGACACGTCCTTGAAGTAACTCAGCCGTAAACGTTTCCGTCGAGCCTGGTTTGATGAGCTGATATTGCTCGGGTAGAATCAGGTGGGGCCGACAACCATCGGCAAAGAGACATCAGCATAGAGCGACATTTCTTCATTCTTTCGCTCTAGATCAGCAGTAAGCACATTTGCGAACTCCATACCAAGCCTATATTATATCTATTTATTCAACACGCGTATTAAACACAGTTCACCCATTCACCAATCTCTTCGGCCAACCTCACTAAACTTTGCCGACGGAAGCGGGGTATACAACGCCGCTTCAGCGGGAACCCCAGAATTCATCCTTAATATATATAAACTCGAAATCGGGTCATCTGTTCATGGCCAACTCCATTTAAACAATGAGTATTCTGAACGACAAATATTTTTCGCAGCTGGTGAAATTCGCCGACGCTCTCATTCCTCTCCCGTCGGCCCAAGACATCAAGCCTGCGCTGGCTAACAACCAGTATCAGGTGACCGTAGAGGACGTTAAAACACTGGTGCCGTCGAAAATACCCGGGTTCCGGGACGCTGCTGAGCGATATCTGAGCCATATCTCCAAGGAAGTACGAGATGAACTGTTTATGGCGCTGTATGCTCTTCAGTTCCGAGCTGGCATGGCCTTTCTGGCTGCTACAGCTTTTCCCAAGCCTCTGGAGCAAATGACCGACCGAGAAGTCAATGATCTGATATTCAGCTGGTATAATTCGCCTATTCTTCAGAAGAGAAAACTTGCTCACGGAATTCGTTTGCTTGTTACCGGTGCTTTTCTCCAGAGCACTCCGTTGATCAGCAAGCTAGCCAATCATCCCGAGTTTTCCCACAAGATCAACTACGACGTTAAACTACCAGATACGTCTTATTTCAGATATGACATCTTAAACCTCGGTCCATTTTGCCAGTCGGCTGAAATGAGTGTCGACGTTGTCATTATTGGCTCCGGCTCTGCTGCTGGAGTCCTTGCCCTTGATTTGAGCAAAAAGGGCTATAGCGTACTGGTGATTGAGCGCAAAAAGTATTATCATCCATCTGAATTGCAATTCAATGAAAACGATGCCTACACCAACCTCTACGAAGGAAGCGGCGTTCTGGTTGTCGAAGATACTTCCATGGCAGTCTTGGCCGGAGCCACTTTGGGCGGCGGAACTACAGTTAACTGGTCGGCTTCCATCCAGTTGTCGCCCGTGGTTCGAAACGAATGGGCAAGGTCTATTCCATGGATTGAATCTAAAGAGCTTGATCAATCTTATGACTACATTAAAGAAAGCATGGGCTGCACAACGGAACATATCGTCCATAACAAGTCTAATCGAGTTCTACTCAGTGGTGCCAAACGTTTGGGCTTTGCGGCTAAAGAGGTTCCTCAGAATGTCGGTAACCAGCCCCATAACTGCGGTTTCTGCGGTGCAGGTTGTACAATGGCTGTCAAGCAAGGTGGTGTTGTCTATTGGCTACGCCATGCCGTTGCCCATGGTGCTAGGATTATCGATGAAACTGCAGTCGTCAGCATCGAACGGGATTCCCGAACTGGAGAAGCAGTTGGAGTCCACGCTATTGTTAAAGACCACATCAACTTTTTTGTGAAAGCAAAGCGAGTCGTCGTAGCAGCAGGTTCCCTGCAAACTCCTGGAGTGCTTCAAAGAAGCGGCTTCAACAACAGCCACATTGGAAGACACTTGAAGTTACATCCAGTTATCGCACCCAGTGCTATATTTGACGAAGAAATTGGAGCTTTAAATAAGGGGATTCTGACCTCGGTGGTTACAGAGTTTGCCAACATAGATGGACATGGCCACGGACCGCTGCTGGAGACTCCGCAACATTCGCTGGTTCTAATGGCTACGTTGATGGCGAGTCGCCCACATCAAAGTTCAGTGGTCAATTTGCTGCTGAATTACCCTAAGACTGCCGCTTACATTGTTATTACCCGAGATAGGGGCCAGGGCAAAGTAACTTACAAGCCGGATGATCCGTACTATCCAAGAATCCATTATACAGTCTCCAAATTTGACAGACATGCCATGCGAACGGGAGTCGTTGGATTGTGTAAGATTCTGTATATCGAAGGTGCTAAGGCTATCAATGTACCGTATTTTACGGTGCCGATCTTCACCAGCGGTAAACCAAAGGACGAGCGGTCATTGCACGATGCAGATTTCGCAGAATTTGTCAAGAAGGTGGAAGAAAACAATCCATGGCCATATTCTATGCATTTTGGATCGGCTCACCAGATGGGCACATGCCGCATGGGTGCAGATCCAAACGAGTCGGCCGTCAATCTCAAAGGCCAGCTGTGGGAATGCAATAACGTCTATGTTGCCGATACAAGCATATTTCCCGAGGCAAGCGGAGCTAATCCTATGCTGACGTGCATGGCTTTGGCGCATATTATTGGCAAGAATATCGACAAGAGTTTGCAGCCCCAGAGTAAGTTGTAAACTAGAAATCTATTTACGATATATACAGGTTAGAGAACAAGCCCTAGTTTTATTTTATTTTTTGTAACGCTTTTCCAACTGAGAAATAAAACTGTTTTCCCACGGAAACCGCGACTTGTCTGTAGATTCAGGTTGTTCAACAGCAGCATCTGCTTCGGCATTGATTCCTGGCAACGGTGCATCGAACGGCCGTTTACGCTGGGTCGAAACTTTATCGTCAGTCGGTATTATGGAAAGTTTTCGTTTCACTTGGTTGGTTGCAGACAGACTGATGATGACCTCGTATATGCCCTGATGGTCCACGACCGAGCTGCCGACGGTCTTTTTCGGAGCAACCATTATTTGGAACTGGACAGACGATGGATTGACATTAAAGCCAGTGAGATTGGAAATCCGCTCGGCAAAGTCTGCTGCAGTATAATGCTGTGAAAGAAACCCGGTTTCCAACACAGGCAGCTTCACGTTGAGCAGTGCAGGCAGCGATTCCAATGCATTATGTAAGGATAGAAGATCGGCGTTCTCTGATGATTCGGCATGTGACGGCTCGGCTTCCGATTTGGAAGGAAATTGAAGAAACCCCAGATCAGAGTAGTCCACCTTTGGAGCCTCTACTTCCTCGACAACAACGTCTACATGCTGTTCAGCTCGTCGTTTTTCCTCTTCAGCAGCCATCTGACGTGTCACCAGAGGCAATCGGAGCTCTTTTCCAGAAAGCACATAGCTCGCACCGTTGTAGGGATGCAGTTGGTTTCTCATCCGGCCAGGAAATACCCGTACAACCTCACCGCGAAGGCCAAGGCCGGGCCAATCTTTATGGAGCTGGACGGGGATTTTAGTTTTGGATGCATAGCGCACGAAATATGCAGTTGGGTGCCTCAGAGCCGGTGGAGACCGGCTGGATTTGAGCATGGTGTTGAGGAGAAAACGTGGTGAAGAGGAAATTTCAGAAGGTTGCCTAACAGTCAACTATATGCTATTTATTGGCTGATTTCAGCAAATATCACTTTTTGATCAAATAATAACTTTGGTCAGAACTTATGTAATACATCATATTACGCATTAAGCAATTGACAATATTTTCGTTACTTTTCTTCCTACTCCAACTCACTGTTCGGCACCTGGATATCTGCAACGCCCACAATATTGTCAGAAGGCCGCCAGATCTGCCCAATATTGTCGTCGCTCACACTGCCAAGGTACCATTCGTGCAGTGGATTGAAGCCGAAATCGTTGACCGTATTAGTATGTCCACCATGCATGAACAGCAGCTCCGGAGGCCCGTCCTCTGCGTCCTCAGGCGTTTGTTCTTCGCCGACTTTGCGAATATCCCACAAGATGACCCTGCGATCTAGTCCAGCAGACGCCAGAATGCCGTCGATCTGCGGGCTCCACTGGACACTGGTGATGCTCTGGCTGTGCCCAATGAGAGAATGCAGATGCGACTTGAGATTTCGCCGGTCCCACACTGCCACAGTCTGATCTGCAGATACAGTGGTGAGAAGATACTGGCTGAACGGGCTGAAAGCCAGTGAATTTACTGCATCATTGTGCACAACGACCGACGTGCTGGGGGTATCGAGCCTGGTGTCGTAGAGATTGAGCTTTTTGTCGTCGGATACAGACCCGAATAAATAAGAGTCCTGGCGGTGGAAATCGACGTCATTGACAATATCCGAGTGGTTCTTGTACACTTTTGTAGGAGAAACTTCTCCTGTAGCGCTCTTAGTGTCCCATAGAGCCACTGTCGAGTCGTCAGAGCTCGACACGAGCTGCCCTTCAACAAGAGCATTCCAGCTGATCCCGTACCCGTTTTGCGTGTGATATTTCAATGTGCAAAGCGGGCTGAATTTTTGCGATTGCTCATCGTCGATTTCCACATTTGTATCAAACAGAAACACCTGTCCACTGACACTGGCTGTTGCGACAATGGAGCTCTTCTGAGGCATATGACGAGCCCTGTTGACTTCGCCTTCATGTAAAATCCGCTTATCCACGCGTATTTTCGTATCGACCACACTGCCACTTTCTTCATCGTACTTTTCGCCAGGAAACTGTACCGACGCGACTTGCAAGTAATCTTGATCTGATCCAGATGTATAAGTGCCTAGAAGCAACTTCTGTCTCACGATATCGTCGGAGATACTGCCGTTAGATATGAGAATGCACTGAAATGAATTGCATTCAGCTCTAATTGTTTCCTCACATACCTTTCCTCAGGTAGCCATTCAAACGTCAACGACGGCCACAGCAGAGCAGTCTCACTGACCATCCGATACATGAACGGGCAGTTCTTTTTCCACGTCTCATACTCATCGGCTACGACCTGCTCGGGTGCAGGAGTTCCTATGGTTAATTGATCGCAATCACCGGCCCGAGGGCTATGTACTTACCGTTTTCCGACATTGTTGGATGGTATGGATGAAGGAGATGTGAACGATGGAGGAGTAAGACAGTCACGTGATGTGATTGGAAAGATTATATCCGTAACAGGAATAATATTTATATAAATAATATATTAAATATGTATAATACCTGATTTTGACCTGTCTGGTAGTCTCTAATCACCTCTATCGCATATTTTGCTGCTTTTTGGCCCTAACTCAATACTCAGCTGAAGTGAAAAATCCATCTCTCCTAGATAAAATATGCCTAATAGTGATGATTTCGACAAAAAGTCACATGAATTCTACCAATGGCTACTAGAAAAAGGAGTGGAAATATCAGATAAAGTCGCCATTCATGATTATAGGTCCGAGAACCAGGGCAGAGGGGTCATAGCGAAGGCCGATATATCTGAAGGGCATGTTTTGGCTCGAATTCCCCGTTCTCTCGTTATATCTGTAGACAATGATCCTGGGGATTTCAGTGAATTTCTGAATTCCAAGGGCAATCCTGAGCTGAGCGACTGGCTAGCATTGTCTGCGGCCCTGCTGCTGAATCAGAATCTGGAGAAATACCGGCCGTATTTTGATATTCTTCCTCGCAACTTTGATACTCTCATGTTCTGGACTGATGATCAGTTGCAAGAACTTCAAGGATCGCATATTCTCGATCTAATAGGTCGTGAAGACGCTGAGCGTGATTATTTCACAGAGATCAAGCCGCTGTTTGAGTCTGAATCCGGCCTTGACGCATCTCTCGAGGCCTTTCATCGGGTTTCTTCGCTCATTATGGCATATAGTTTTGATATTCCGGCCAAAGACACTCAAGATGAAGACAGCGATGATGACGAGCCAGCTTTGATCAAAGCAATGGTGCCGCTGGCAGATACCTTGAATGCACATACCAAGCTTTGCAATGCTCGTCTCACAGTTTCTGACGATAACGATGAAATGCTGGAGATTATAGCGATGGAGAACATTGCAGCCGGTCAGCAGGTCTACAATACATATGGAGATATGTCCAATGCGCAGCTTGTTCGGCGATATGGATACACAGAGCAAGGTGGAACAGATTACGACGTTGTAGAATTGAGCCTCAAGAGATTGCTGGACAAACTGGCCATTTCACAAGATGCTGTGGATCGCTGCTTTAAGTTCCTGCATAAACTAGAAGAGGAAGAGGATGAGTTTTTCATCGACGAGGACTCTTTTGACATCACAGCTTCTGGTGAACTGGAGCAGCCCACTCTTATGGCCCTCCTGTTCTTTCAACTTGCCAACAAACTTCCTCAAACCAAACCCAAGACGATATTCAAAGCAATTACAGGTTTTGTTCAAAATTCACCGGATCTTGTCGTTACCTCTGAACTCATATCGATATGGAAGACTATAGCTACTGATAAACTGCAAGAGTATACCTACCCTAAAGGAGACGCGATAAGATCTCGCATGGCAAAAGATATTGTTCAGAGAGAAAAAGAATTAGTGAATAAATCGCTACAATGGATTGAAACTGTACCGCATAGGCCAGTTGATGACATCGCAGAGGCTATCACTTCAACAAAAAGACCTAACCAGCAGCAAGGGCCCGACGCGAAAAAGGCCAAAACATAATCATTTTATTGTATTTTACTATGCCATATTTAGGGGTATATTTCATACGCTTGAACAAGCAATCTGGGTCTGGATCTACGGGACTGCAGTAATCGACTAACTAGCAGCAACGGCCACTTTTTTCTCGTCGATAGTCTTCTCGTCAATACTCTTGACTCGTTTATCTGGAAGATTCTGGCTCGTTAGTAAAAGTCACAATGTGAGCATCAATTGTACTTACGTTGACATTCTCATCAGTGGGAGGCTTTCTCTTCTTTTTCGAAGGCTTGCTAGGTTTAGTTTCGCCCTCCCCAAACACAAAGTCTGGTAGGTCATAGCTTTAAAGTTAGAAATGCATCATTAACCGGATATGGTCATAATACATACCTTCTGACATTCTTGATGTAAATACTGTTCGAGTCCTCATTGTAAGAAGGCCAGCTTCGGCAAGTCTCGAAAAACTCCTGGCAGGGCCACTGTATATCGAGACGTTTGTTGCTTCCTTCTAGTTTGATATCCAGCCCTATGAATAAGCTTGTAGTGTACACTTTTATTTGGCCATCTTTGACTTCGCCCGCATTGTTGTCACCATCAACCTTGCGTTCCTTGAGATCTTCTCCATCAGCAACCTTCAAGGCTTCATCCTCATCTGAACATATGTATTCAGATTCAAAGGGCTTATTGAATGGGTGAGCGATGTCAATAGTGTCAAGAAGTTCCAGCTTCTGCACAAGTAGACGAAGCTTGCTTTCCACCATGCCGGACCATTTGAGATGATCTTCCGCACTGCCCTTTGTAGCAGCAATGATCTGCAGGTAATACTTATAATCATAAAAAAAGGTGTGCTTGACAAAAAAATCTTTCCAGGTCTTCTTTCCCGAATAGATCTCGTCGACAATTGCCCCACCTCGCACAATCTCCTTCATTACAACCGCTTGAGTGGAAGCAGTAATATTATGAGTAGCACACATAGACGGGTACGCTGGAGTAATAATGGGCATTCGATGAGAACGGTCTTGGGCATAAATCTTTGGGTTCCATACGCGAACTTGAAGTGGGCCATCTTCGATTCCTTTAAGCAGCACAGGCTGAGGCCAGCGCCATCGGGAGAGAATATAGAAAAATCTGCCGATGATCGTCGCAGAAACGGCGTTAGGGTAAAGTTGGCATACGCGGGCAACAAGCATGGCCCACGCCACGCCACCGGGAAATCCCATGATGTTGGCATAGATGGCTCTTCGCTGAGCCCAGAGCTTGATGGCTCTCAGAGCATGCTTAAAGACGGTTGGCTGGGGAACAAGGGTCAAGATTTCATCTGTGACTCTTGTGCCATTGAGGGCACGGAGATCCTTTTCGTCGATGTTTTTAAGAAGATTCTTGTCTTCGAGAGTCAAGTTGAGAGGCACCTGGGCCAAGTCTAAACGAGCACAAATGAGATCAATAGATATTCCAGACAACTTGATCTTGATAATAGGTACAAACGCCTCAGGAACAGCGGCGATTTCTTCTAGTTCGGGCCTCTGTCGCAAAAGCTTTTCAAAAACATCGAAAAAGTTCTCCCGCGAAACATGCTTCGGAACAACAACAAGGGTATCGATATCGGAGCCGGGCCCATAAACACCCAGCCTATAAGAACCGTAAGTGAATATTTTGCCTCCGGCGTCTTTAGCCATTCCCTCGGACATGTTTTTCTGGAGACTGACCTGGCGAACAAACTCCAGGGTCAGCTCTTGGAGAATAGCAAGCACTTCCACGCGCTTTCTAGTCTCCGCCTCCAATTCAAACGAGCCCTCCTTCTTAAGCTCCTCTATAAGCTGATCATTGAGCGCTCTTTCATGCGCATCAGCGCCCGCCAAAGAAATGGGCGGTGTCACCCCGTACTGCTTTGGAGCGGACATTGGGTATCAATACAAACCTGCAGGGGTATAATTTCTAAAAGAGCCGGTTCCTACCACAGTCGACTCCTCACTTGCAATGAATCACAGTGTGCAAGTCTGCAACTTCGTGCTCAAGTGGTTTTTGTTGTGATGGGAAAACTCAAGGACGATGTTGAGGAAATTTAAAGTACAAACATGATAAGGTTGGGAACTCTGCTACTGTCATTTACCAGAATATGGATACGTAGCCAGATGCAAATATTGTCTCACTTTACTTTATACTTGTGAGCGTCAATATGAACATCAATATGGATTTTAATGTGCAAGATCTATCTCCTGAGATCATTGAAATCTTAAGGAACGCGGGTCTGCTGTCTGCTGATGGGTCAAAGATTGAATGTGTTGTCGATGGTATTGTTTTCGAAGAATTGGCAGAGAAAAGTCGAGAAGAATTGATCGGGAATTATTACAGCATTTGAGGAGAAGCGTACCGGAATAGAGGCAGCACGTGCAGAGATTCGAAAACGGATTGAAGAGGTGAACAAGCAGGATGAGAAGGCAAGAATGATTTTGGAAATGGATAGGAGGGAACGTGAGGAGATAGAGGAGAAGCTGAAAGAGGCAAAGAAGAAGCTTGCCAATACGAGGAGAGCTCGAACTCGGAACAAGAAGGCTCTTGTTAAGGC